>JAWQFJ010014682.1:0-90000 GCA_034096865.1 Theodoxus fluviatilis | reverse complement strand
CTCTCTTCCTCCTCCTCTCCTCCTTCCTCTCCTCCTCTTCCTCCTCCTTCCCTCTCTCCTCCTTCCCTCTCTCTTCCTTCCCTCCTCCTCCTCCTTCTCTCCTCTCTCTCCTCCTCCTCTCTCCTTCTCCTCCTCCTCCTCCTCTCCTCCCTCCTCCTCCTCCCTCTCCTCCTCCTCCTCTCCTCCTCCCTCCTCTCTCCTCCTCCCTCTCCTCCTCTCCTCCTCCTCCTCCTCCTCCTCCTCGTCCTCGTCCTCCTCGTCCTCCTCCCCCTCCTCTTCCTCCACCTCCTCCTCCTCCTTATCCTCCTCCCCTCCCCCTCCTTATCCTCCTCCTCCCCCTCCTCCTCCTCCGCCTCCAATTCTACTCCTCCTCCTCTTCCCCTTCTCCCCCTCCTCCTCCTCCTCCTCCTCCTCCTCCTCCTCCTCCTCCTTCTCCTCCTCCTCCTCCTCCTCCTCCTCCTCCTCCTCCTCCTCCTCCTCCTCCTCCTCCTCCCCCTCCCCCTTCTCTTCCTTGTCCTCCTCCTCCTCCCCCTCCCCCTTCTCCTCCTCCTTCTCCTCCTCCTTCTCCTCCTCCGCCTTCCTCTCTGTCTTCTTCCTCCCCTCCTCCTCCGATTTCCTCCTCCTCCTTCCTCCTCTTCCGCCTCCCTTCTCCTCCGCCTCCCTCCTCCTCCAATTTACACCTTCTCCGGTTTCCTCCTCCTCCGCCGCCTTCCTCCTCCTCCGCCTTCCTCCTTCTCCTCCTCCTCCTCCTCCTCTTCATTTCATTTTTTGTTTCCTTCTTCTTTTCCTCCTCCTCTTCCTCCTCCTCCTCCTCCTCCTCCTCCTCCTCCTCCTCCTCCTCCTCCTCCTCCTCCTCCTCCTCCTTCCTCTCTTCTTTCTCCTTTATTGTTCTTCTTGTTGTGCCTGTTGATGTTTACTTCTGTTTTTGGAAAAGAGGGAGGAAAGAGGAAGGAAGAGGAATGGTAGCTGTAATGATAGCAGTTGCTCTAGCAGTAACGATTGTAGCAGTAGTAGCAGAATGAGTAGCTATGGTAATGATAGTAGTTGTTATATTAGCAGTAATTTCCCAGCTTGCTAGGCCATAGCAGACGAACCTCGGGTGTAAAGGGTGGGTCTGGTACTGCGCACACGGAACTTCACCTTAAAACTCTACTGCGCATGCTCAAACGACACGTTCACGGAGCCTTTGGCAGGTTGTATAAGAGAGTGTGGAGCAACAAACACCTCAGAAAGGACACTAAAATCAGTGTATACAGAGCCGTTGTCCTTGCCACACTCCTGTATGGCTCAGAATTCTCGGTCCTGTACCACCGACACCTGAGGCTCTTGGAACGCTTCTCTCAACGCTGTATTCGTACGATCCTGGAGATGCACTGGAGCGACTACATCACAAATGTGGAAGTTTTGGAACGGTCTCAACTCACCAGCATAGAGACCATGCTTTTGAGATCTCAGCTGCGCTGGGCAGGCCATGTTTCCAGAATGGAAAATCACCGCCTGCCCAAGGTAGCACTATTTGGTGAGCTTTCCACTGGTCGACGTGACAAAGGGGGCCCCAAAAAGAGATACAAAGGCTCTTTCAAGAAAGCCCTCATCTCCTGCAAAATCGATCCCCGACAGTGGACCTCTGTCGCTGCTGACAGAGATGCCTGGCGCCACACCATCAATAAAGCCACGGCAGTGTTGGAGACCTCCCGCTGGGACACACTGAAGGAGAAGCGCCAGATGAGAAAAAAACGAGGGGGCGTCATGCTAGACTCTGGCCGGATCTTTCCCTGCGGCCGCTGTGGTCGGGCTTGCCGGTCCCGCATCGGTCTCTACAGCCACCAACGTGTCTGCTTTGGATTTGGACAGCAGCATCGACTCATCTTCGTTCGCGAAGCAATGCCATAAATAGTAATTTCCAGCAACAGCAGTAATGGAGCACGGTGTGGTGGTGGCAGTGATAGTGGTGGTAGCGGTGGTGGTGGTAGTAATAGTAAAATTGGATGGAATAGCAGTATGCACCGATGAACTTAACAAGGAGGAAGGAGAAGGAGGAATGATACTTGTGATGTCGTAGCAGCAATTGTAGTAGCAGTAGTACTTATTAATAGTAGGAGTGGTAGTAGTAGTAGTAGTAGTAGTAGTAGTAGTAGTAGTAGTGACGGCGGCGGCGGCGGCGGCGGCGGCGGCGGCGGCGGTGGTTGTGATGGTGGTGGTGGCGACGGCGGCGGCTGTGGTGGTGGTGGTGGTGGTGGTGATGGTGGTAGTGATGGTAGTAGTAGTGGTGGTGGTGATGGTGGTGGTGGTGGTGGTGATGGTGGTAGCGGTGGTAGTGGTGGACGTAGCAGTAATAGTAGTAGTAACAGTAGTAGTAGTGGTTATAGTAGTAGGTAGTAGTAGTAGTAGTAGTAGTAGTAGTAGTGGTGGTGGTGGTCTGCAGAGCTATCAAAGGGCCTCCAGGGATGGGAGTGGAACCGGTCATTCTTGAAGCATGGGACAACCGAAGAAGATGAAAAAGCTGTAGTAGTGGTAGTAGTAGTAGTAGTAGTAGTAGCAACAGCAGCAGCAGCAGCAGCAGAAGCAGTAGTAGTGGTAGTAGTAGTAGTAGTAGTAGTAGTAGTAGTAGTAGCAGCAGCAGCAGCAGTAGTAGCAGCACCAGCACTAGCACCAGCAGAAACAGCAGCAGCAGTAGCAGCAGCAGTAGTAGTAGTAGTAGTAGTAGTAGTAGTAGTAGCAGTAGTAGAAGTAGAAGTAGTAGTAGTAGTAGTAGTAGTAGTAGTAGTAGTAGTAGTAGTAGTAGTAGTAGTAGTAGTAGTTGTTGTTGTTGTTGTGGCATTAGGAGTAGAAGTAGTGATAGTAATCGTATCAGTAACAGCATAAGTTGTTACAGTGATCGACGACAGACCTCTCTGGGGGGGGTTTCTGCAGGAGTACCTCTTTGGCATCAGTGCTCGTGGCTGGCGCCTTGGGTCTGTCTTGCAGGCTGCCTTTCCTCTGAGTGCGTGACCCAGCACTCCCAGGGAGCCGTGGCCCAGCACTCCCAGGGAGCCGCTCGCGGTTGTCACTTCCCTGAGATGGCCGCTGATATAGAGGCCACGGTCGATGCAAAAACAAACCAAAATGAAAACGAATGATGACGAGAAGTTCTACGGCCTCTCAGTCCCTGAAGGCTATGCGAGGCCAGAGCTGGGTCGGGTAAGTCTTGATTTCCCAGTTATTTTGCTTCTTAGGAATCCCTTGGGGAGACGCGGTGGGTCTATTCTAACCCCCGACCTTAGCGGCGGGGGGGCGGCGGGGGGGGGGGCGGGCGGGGGGGGGCGGGGGGGGGGGGGGGTCGGGGGGGGTGGTGGTGGGTGGGCGTGGGGGGCGGGGTGGGTGGGGCGGGGGCGGATTCAGACAAGCATGGACTCAGACGTATCGCTAGGCTTGTGCAACGTGTGTCATATATTATGTCGCACTGTTACACATCCGGGTAACACGCTTTGCTAGAGCAGTCAGGATCCGAGCTACTGTTAGATTAACCCGTTCGTCCCCAGTCAGTAAGGGTCAAATACTTGATAGACCGCCTTTGCCTGTTGCTCGGGGCTTTGCGTAGGTGTACGCTGGGCCAGACGCCAAATGTGGTAGAGCTCACCTACTGGGATGCACTCGCATGCTGGTTTGAAGTGCGGCTACTGATAACGGGACATTACTGACAGCAGCACTGCGCGTCGACTATGTCGGGGATTAGCCTTTCATCCCGGTCTCTTTTTCGGCTGTCTGTCCAGTTCATAGGTGTTGGTACAGTGAATCTCTGGTTTAGACGACAAAGAGGCACACTGTGTGGCCTTTTCCCTCAGGTCTGGCCATTTAGTCGTCATCGGCGGTGTCCTTCAGGCCCCTCACTTTGCTCTCTCTTCTCCCTCTGTCAGTGACCTATAACAAATCTGCTCTGCCTCTCTGTCTTGCCCCTCTCTGTCCGCCCTCATCCCGTGTCTGCCTCTCTGATCTGCCATCTCTGTCCTGCCCCTCTTGTCAGCGCCTCGGTGCGTCCCTAATTTCTGGTGCTATCGTCCGGCATCTTCTGTGTGTATTAGTATTGGGCGCTCCAATTTACAAAATGTTTGCATTGTGCAACTGTGACGGATGAGAGATGATCGAAGTTTCGGATCTGCTTTGATTTTGCTCTAGAACTCTTACTCACAAAACGCTGAAGCTGGCGGTGTCGGGCAAACAGTTCCGGACACTGTAAACCCCAGTTTCAAATCTCGGCCATTTCTCGGGGGGGGGGCGGAGGAACGGACATTTATAAACGTCGTTTAGCTTAAGATTACACCCGAATCACGCGGACCGTTAAGGTGCATGGAGTACAGTATCGCCGAGCAAGACGTTTGTCATAAAACGCAGATACATTAACGCGGCCGGATCTTAGCATAACTTTTCGGGTCACGTGCGAGTCACGTGACTATAAGGCCGAGATTTCAAAACTGGGGTACAGTGTCCGGAAATCTTGCCGACAAAGACTCATTCAGCCTTACTCACGCATTACATCGGTTTGATGGCCAACGCAAAGAACTGTTCGTTTGTTGTTCGTTGTTTGTTGTTCTCTGTCTCAATCTTTGACACTCCGTATCTCAGTGTTTGTGTTTCTTCGTAAGCATAGCTGTCTCGGTCTCTTTATCTCCGTACGTGTCTCTGTCGGAATGTCTTTGCCTGAGTGCGATTCTAGTTTGCAATCAGTGGCTGAAACGGGTTCAACAAAATGAAAGGTAGACCTTGCTCAAAGGTCTTGTTGCGGAAGCTGCTGCTGCAGTTGCTGTTGCTTTGCTTTCCTCTTCCAGCGAATCTTCAGCCTTTGTCAGCACTTCCCTGGTGACAGGCGGCACTGACTGGTGACAGGCAGCACTGACTGGTGTCAGGCGGCACTGACTGGTGACAGGCGGCACTGACTGGTGTCCAGCAGCCCTTTGTCGACACCCCCTGGTGGACATGCCCCCCCCCCCCCCCCCGGCACGGACTGCGTGTCCAGCAGCCTTTGTCAGCACTCCCCTGGTGACAGGCGGCACTGACTGGTGTCCAGCAGCCTTTGTCAGCACTCCCCTGGTGACAGGTGGCACTGACTGGTGTCCAGCAAACCAGAGAATGGAGACAGCTCACACCAGCTTGAGGATCCCATAGCTTTAGACGTAAAATATATCGGATTTCTATAGCGAGTTTTCACCCATGTCTGGGGTTCAACCCGCTTTGCACTTTACCCTTTGTTTACTGGGCCACTCAAACAATGCTTAGCTAGCACCTGACGACCAAGGCAGTAATGCACAGATGAGACGCAGAAGACCAGAAGGTCTTCTCTTCCTAGGGAGTGTAGCAGTCTGGTGAGGGCCCACGGCGGTATCAAGACTGCATTGCACCTGATTGCAGTGCGCCACCCCCGCCGTCACCAGTGACGAGTTTTATTCCTGAGCTGGGAGAGGCAATGCGAGTCCAGCATCTTCCCCGAGCATGCTGGTCTTGGATTCCAGCAACTCTTCACGTCGCTACTGCAAGCAGCAGACCACAGCGAAGGAGCGCTCCAACCTCTGGACTAGAGCTTCATTGGCAACCTTCCCATCTGTCCAAGTGGAACGAACACCTACATGATACGCTCCTCAACACACTGCCCAGCAGCTCTCTGAAGAGGAGGATAGCCGCTCCGCGGACCATCAAAATAAGTTCCCTGTGTCTTTTCCTGTGTTTCTGGCCGTTCTCAAGTGAGAGGTTTCAGAGACTCTTTCTTGCACTCAGTATTCATACTTTCACATGATGTAGTCTCTGAACTGATTTTAAACTTTATCGGCTAGATCATAGTCCCGGTGCAATTACATCTTTCCGTTAGAATCATGAAAGCAAGTGTCAACATGGGGTGTACTGACTCTCTGATATATATCGTTGTAATCCAGTCTATGTTTGCTCAACATTCCAGTAGCGGACAGTGCAGCTCATGGCCGGGACCGCTCGATGCCTCCACCATCCACACCCACCCCCACACCCGCCCCCACCCCCACCCCAACCCCCACCCCAACCCCCACCAGCTGGAGCCTCTGGCTGCTGGGCTATTGGGGCCTGCTTCTATAGCTTAAGGGTCTTAGGCTAGTCTCAAAGGAAAATTTGTTGTGTTAGCAGGTATTTGATATCTTTTACATTGTAGTATAAGATTAACATTAGCTGAGATAAAAATACTAACAGTTGTCTTCTGTTTGCCATAGTTACAGAAAATCCAAGATGGCCGCCAGTGAAAACAGCCAAACTTGTAACAACGATATCTCTCATTCTATCCAGGATTAAAGGAATGAAATTTGTACCATTCTATTTGGATTGCAAAAGCGTACGCAATGAACCAAAAATTACAAGTTGTTTGATAAAAAAGCAATGTACTCTATGTTTGTGGGTTTTTAAAGACTGTTTTCCCGCCGTAATCAGAACACTAAACCATCAGAAACTAATCAGTCACTTTGAGACTGGTCAGTTGCATAATACAGACTAACTTAAGCAAGTGTGGAAACTTTTTACTTGCTATCTGTAATTATGCAGCTGACACAAGCTTTAAACTCGTCACCGATATTTGGCAAGCCTGTCACAACAACAAAAAAACATGTGGCTAATCATAGATTGTTCTTCGATTCTTTCATTGGACGATATTAATAAATCTTATGTCATTTTCGCGCCAAAAGTTTGTTGGGACATGGTGATTGTCATTTGGTTCGCGCCTTTCTATAATTAGATCACAAAGGTTTCCCAGGTCTATTCATATCAACGGACGATTTTCCCGGTATACTTTTATACAGGGGACGATCTCTGTTACAAAAAAATTATGTCCATACCTTAAAAGTGCAAGTGTCTACAAACATCTTAAGGCGGTACTTTAAGGTCGGCGCTGAAACAAAAGTTGTGAATGGGAAAAAGTTGGGCTTCTGCATACAAAGAAACAACGTTTCAAGGTACCTACGTCTTAAATTTTATTAACTTCGAACCACAGGCTGAGCGCATGGACAAGTTTGAAATTGGGGTAATGTTTTTTCGTTTCATGATAGATACTCGTTATTTATGCTTTGTTAAAGTCAGACAACTCTTCCCCTAAACATTGTCAGATGTAAACTTGAGTTTAACTCTGTCCATGCGCTCAGCCCGTGGTTTAAAGTAAATAAAATTTAAGACGTAGGTACCTTGAAACGTTATTTATGTGTATGCAGAAGCCCAACTTTTTCCCATTCAGAACTTTTGTTTCAGCGCCGACCTTAAAGTACCGCGCCTTAAGATGCTTGTAGACACTTGCACGTTTAGGTATTAACATAATATTTGGTGAGCGTCTAGACAAATGACTTCTTTATATGACTGCCAAGTTTCATTGCTGTATCTTGTAAACACGATGAGATATGGACAATGCCGCACTGTCACCCGATAAAAGAGGCCTTAAAACCAGCGTTTTGCCTGCAAAACGTGTTAACGCCTCCTGTCTTTCAAAGCCCGTAGAAGACACACCCTTTTTGCTTTCTCTTCCAAACGCATGTTGTCTTAAAGATAAATGGTCGGGCTATCGTTTGACGTTTCGTTTTACAAAATACTGTTGCATCTGATTATTTTATGAATTTAAGAATCGGAACAAAGTCGTTTTGCAAGTTCATTTTCGGGGGTACTCACTTTGACGCCCAGCTGCACAGCGCTGAGTTAAGATAATCGTGATCTGTAAACGGGATCGTAAAGAAGAATGAATGTCCTTTCAGAGCATATGTATTTGGTTACTCAATATTTACTCGTTCAGCTTTTATAGCAACTTTTCGTACCGCTCCTTAACTTTTTGTGCGTAGTGTATTTTCTCTGGAGAACTCACTGCTGGGCGTTACAGTACCCTTATTATTTTCTCTGGAGAACTCGGAGAGAGAGACAGGTATACAGAGAAACAAAGGGAGAGACAGAAAGAGAGAGACAGAAAGAGAGTGAGAAAAAAAGAAAGAGGGAGACAGAAAGAGAGAGAGAGAGAGAGAGAGAGAGAGAGAGAGAGAGAGAGAGAGAGAGAGAGAGAGAGAGAGAGAGAGAGAGAGAGAGGGGGGGGGAGACAGAAAGAGAGAGAGAACCAAGGTCGGACACAGTATAAATACCTTGGAGAAGCAGCTGTACTGCACTAGTCGGTGGTAAAGACAAGGATACTTGCATTAATACAGGAACTTCCCATTCATTTAGTGCTGCTCAAGCCGCACAAAGTTAAAAATGTGGCTTTCTACTGAGAATTATCACCCATTTCGGAGTCTCAAACCGCGTTACACCTTGCCCCCCTAATCACTGACCCTCTTGATGAATCCTTCACAGGCACCTGACAACAAACACAGTGACAGACGGATAAGACGCAGACAGTCAAACACCAGCACCGACCCCACTCCTTGGGGAGGATTCCAACCCAGTGCTGGCTCACGCCCGCATACATACAAGGGTTAATCGCATTACAGGATGCCAACGCTGCCCTCACAGGTTTACGCCTGGGTGGGGAGAAACAGTGTGCATTCAGCATCTTGTTCAAGGATGCGCACCTTCAAACACCGCGCCCGGTAAAGGAGGCATTGCACGAGGCGATTCTGCACTGACTCTCTCAGCGAGTGGTATTGAGGCCGCTATTCACGGGTCGCAGTGGTGGAGCCAGAGCATCAGGAGTGCTCTGCGATTCGAGGACATTGTTGTCGCGTCTGTGTGGAACGTGTGGAATCGCCTCAGTACGACGGCACTAGCCAGCCGGAAGCGACTGCTGGGGTGAGTTGCTTAGCCTACCTACTTGGTACCCCAAAAATAGGCCCGTGTCAACATGTGTGAAACGTTTGACTGCCTTTACATCCGCTTTCATCAATTTGACATCTGTCGACACCGGCCTATTCCTCGCGAGATCATGCAAGGTTCCTAGCGTAATCAACGCGCCCCAGCTCGGTGACAGAGCCTCCCCCCCTCACAACAGTGTCATCAGACCACCTTGATTACCATACCCCGCCACCTCCACTCTCAGGGAAGTAAGCGACCAGGCTGCGGATAAACGCGCCAAATGGGACTCACGCATTTTCCCACTTCGGTTCCCTCAGATACCCAATCTTGCTTCTCAGCGTGGAAGAGCAATGCCAGTGAAGCGTCTTGCTCAAGTACGCAGACCTAAGACCCACTCAGCTTCCACCGCTGTTTCCAATAGCTACAAGCTACTGCCGGTGGAGCGCCCCCGCCGAGCATCCACAACCCCACGGTTCCTGGTGAGCAGGTGTGCTTTTGCAGTTCAAACCTGTGCAGACGCTGCCCACGCCTGCAATGTATCTCCTCTCGCATCGTCTGTGACTCCAGCAGTGTTCCCCCTTGAGCCGACAGTGGTGGCTCATCCCAGGCACGCCTGGCTATTGACTGTCATCGAGGGTACGCCTGCAGTATTGATTTTTGCCAGACGATCACTGATGCCGGCTTCCCGCTGGCGTAAGTAAGAACGCTTCCTATGAGGATGCGGACTGTTACTGTGAAGACAGCACAACATTATGGCGGGGATCGCTAGATCTTATTGGCAGGAACAGTCTTCTGGGAACGTTGACAGAGAGAGAGAGAGAGACTTTAGAACGTAGCCAGACGTGCAAAAGGTTGGCGCACTCATTGATCGGGTTGTCAAGATTGGTGCGCAAATATAAACAGCAAAATATGATAGTTTGATTACAAATATTACAAGGACAGGTACTTCAGAGCATTCTCGCACGAATTTACCAGCAACTCCTTTCAATCCATTGTTGAAAAAAAATCATAGTTCTATCAAAGACAGACAATGCATCCTATTGGCCAATCAAATGCTTCCTACTGAATTGCTGCGCCCTGTAAGCCCGAACTCGAAAGCCTTAAGCAGTGAATGTGGAATTTTATAAACTTATATCATCTTGGATATGTGCTTTCATATGTGTTGCTACTTGAATGGGCACTGAATTTATATCTAGAATTGGGCAACATGATGAGGCATACACGAAAGTGAAAATGTTGCGTGTGAAGGCTGAAATGAACACTGCTAAAATGTAATGGCGTACAGACCCTTCTTCTGTAACAAACCTGAAGAGTTTCCTGGAGACAGAAGAGTGAAGACGTCTCAGCCCAGGTCTTCGGGATTAAGGCGTATCTTCTGGCATCCAGGAATGCTGGAACGGTGCTATGTAAAACGACAGAAACTCCAGCCAAGTGTTTGAGGCGCTCGTCTACAGTCGCTCGCAGCAAGTGAATACAGTGTTCGCGGCGCTGTGGAGCAACCCTGGCCAAGCTGCTGAACTCCCTCCGCCACTCTCCCACAAGGATTAACCCTTTACTGTTCAGTAGGCTTAACACGCCCTGCCTCTCTCCCACAAGAATTAACCCTTTCCTGATCAGTAGGCTTAACACGCCCTGCCTCTCTCCCACAAGGATTAACCCTTTCTTGATCAGTAGGCTTAATTAACTCGCCCTGCCTCTCTCCCACAAGACTTAACCCTTTCCTGATCAGTAGGCTTAACTCGCCCTGCATCACTCCCACAGGATTAACCCTTTACTGTTCAGTAGGCTTAACACGCCCTGCCTCTCTCCCACAAGACTTAACCCTTTCCTGATCAGTAGGCTTAACACGCCCTGCCTCTCTCCCACAAGGATTAACCCTTTACTGTTCAGTAGGCTTAACTCGCCCTGCATCACTCCCACAAGAATTAACCCTTTCCTGATCAGTAGGCTTAACACGCCCTGCCTCTCTCCCACAAGGATTAACCCTTTCCTGATCAGTAGGCTTAACTCGCCCTGCATCACTCCCACAGGATTAACCCTTTACTGTTCAGTAGGCTTAACACGCCCTGCCTCTCTCCCACAAGAATTAACCCTTTCCTGATCAGTAGGCTTAACTCGCCCTGCCTCTCTCCCACAAGGATTAACCCTTTCCTGATCAGTAGGCTTAATTAACTCGCCCTGCCTCTCTCCCACAAGACTTAACCCTTTCCTGATCAGTAGGCTTAACTCGCCCTGCATCACTCCCACAGGATTAACCCTTTACTGTTCAGTAGGCTTAACACGCCCTGCCTCTCTCCCACAAGACTTAACCCTTTCCTGATCAGTAGGCTTAACACGCCCTGCCTCTCTCCCACAAGGATTAACCCTTTACTGTTCAGTAGGCTTAACTCGCCCTGCATCACTCCCACAAGAATTAACCCTTTCCTGATCAGTAGGCTTAACACGCCCTGCCTCTCTCCCACAAGGATTAACCCTTTCCTGATCAGTAGGCTTAACTCGCCCTGCATCACTCCCACAGGATTAACCCTTTACTGTTCAGTAGGCTTAACACGCCCTGCCTCTCTCCCACAAGACTTAACCCTTTCCTGATCAGTAGGCTTAACACGCCCTGCCCCTCTCCCACAAAACTTAACCCTTTCCTGATCAGTAGGCTTAACTCGCCCTGCCCCTCTCCCACAAGGATTAACCCTTTCCTGTTCAGTAGGCTTAACACGCCCTGCCTCTCTCCCACAAGGATTAACCCTTTCCTGATCAGTAGGCTTAACTCGCCCTGCATCACTCCCACAGGATTAACCCTTTCCTGATCAGTAGGCTTAACTCGGTCAACCCGCTATCTGTTCAGTAGGCCTAACTCTGCCAACCCGCTATCTGTTCAGTAGGCCTAACTCTGCCAACCCGCTATCTGTTCAGTAGGCCTAACTCTGCCAACCCGCTATCTGTTCAGTAGGCCTCACTCGGCCAACCCGCTATCTGTTCAGTAGGCCTTGTGGAGACAGATGCTTCGCCTGACGGTCTCAGCGCCGTCCTTTCACTGGAAGTGGAACGGAAGGACGGAACAACACGGGCTGTAGGTCTACTGGCATAGACTACACCCAGCGGAGAAAAATTCCTCCGATCATTCCAGTTTCAAATTAGATATATGCTAGCTATGGAGTGGGCTATTACAGAGAAAGTTCCGCCATTACCTCCAGGGCAGTCAGATCACGGTCATCACCGATAACAACCCCCTCACACACTTCCCAACCGCGAAGTTGGGGGGTAATGGAGCAGCTCTGGGCGGCACAACTTGCTCAGTTTAATTTCCAGGTGATATACCGTCCAGGGAAGAAGAACCCGGCGGATGCACTGTCCCGACTCCCAACGCTAGAAAACAAACCAGTCGGCGACGAACTTCAATCCATCTACCCATGTGTCAGTAAACCAAAAACGGCCCCATACGTGCAGAAGGCACGCGTGCATGTCTCAAGGGAGTCTCTGTCACTGTGGATACCAAGGAGTTCGGATTTCCAGTCTCTCTCATCTCTAGTCTGACGAAGCAGACTCCTATGAGAGCTCGCCACACGAACAACGGTCCTTTTCAGGGCCACGAGTACGATCATGAAAGAATACGTGGGACTCACTGGTCCCCACTTATCCCTCTCTCAAACCCGAGTTAGGCCTACTGAACAGATAGCGGGTTGGCCGAGTTAGGCCTACTGAACAGATGGCGGGTTGGCCGAGTGAGGCCTGTAACGACCCAAAGTATGAACCGACCCAAAGTATGAACCGGAAATCGTCGCAGAGTTATCTGCCCGGCTCTCTCTTTATGCGATTTACCGCTCCTGCACCTGTTCTTCGCATGGAATATATCCCGACAAACGACGCATTAGTTGCTTTACGAGTTTTTGTGTTTTTGGTGCATTTGTGTCGTTTAACACATAATGTAGCGTTCAAAAAAGTTTTTTCCCGTGAAAAGCCGTCTCCCCTGCCGGAAATAATATGGGAGTCACCTCCCTGTAGTCTATTTGTAGTCTGGTTTTATAAAACGCGACCGTTGACTGACTTGGCACGCCCGGGGAGTTATGCTAAGATCCGGCCGCGTTAATATATCTGCGTTTTGTGACAAACGTCTTGCTCGGCGGTACTGTACTCCATGCACCTTAACGGTGCGCGTGATTCGGGTGTAATCTTAAGCTAAACGACGTTTATTGGCGCTGCTGAAAACACGCGGCTTAGGACAGAGAACAACCGGAGCCGGCTCCGGGGGAGCCGAAATAACTTTTTGCACGCTACGTATTGTGTTAAATGAATATAAACAACACAACTGCCATAAAAACTCTTACAGCACCTAATGTGTCGTGTGTCTGGATAAATTCCATGCAAAGATAACGTGCAAAAGCGTAAAATAGCAGAAAGGGAGTGCCGAGGCGGAGCAGGCAGCGTTCAGCGGCAACATGAAACAGCTGTATGATATCACCAAGCGACTCTCCGGGAAGTTCAGCAGGCCAGAAAGACCCGTCAAAAACAAGCAGGGGAACACCATCAACAGCATAGACCAGCAGCTGAACAGATGGGCCGAACACTTTGAGAAAATGCTGAATAGACCTGCACCCCCGAACCCACCAACCATCGAACCTGCAGACACGGATCTCCCGATCAGCTGCGAGAAGCCGACCAGAGAAGAGATCAGGAAGGCCATCACCCTGATGAAGAACGGGAAAGCGGCGGGACCTGACGACATTCCAGCAGAGGCACTGAAAGCAGACCTGGATGCGTCAGTGGAGATGTCGTACCCACTCTTCGAGAGAATCTGGGAAGAAGAAGACGTACCGGCAGACTGGAAAGAAGGTTAGCTGATCAAGCTTCCCAAGAAAGGTGACCTCAGCAACTGTGACAACTACAGAGGCATCTCACTCCTATCTGTGCCTGGCAAGGTCTTCAATCGGGTCTTCTTGGAGAGGATGAAGGATACCGTCGATCCACAGCTGCGAGACGAGCAGGCAGGCTTCCGGCAGAATAGATCCTGCACGGACCAGATTGCAACCCTCTGCATCATAGTCGAGCAGTCCATGGAGTGGAACTCACCGTTGTATATCAACTTCGTCGACTATGAGAAGGCGTTTGATAGTGTGGATCGAGAGACCCTCTGGAAGCTCCTTCGGCACTATGGCATCCCAGCCAAGATGGTCAACCTTATATGGAACTCCTACGAAGGCATGTCATGCAGAGTTATCCATGGAGGGCAGCTTACAGACAGCTTCCAGATGCGAACCGGAGTCCGACAAGAATGCTTGTTGTCACCGTTCCTCTTCCTTCTCGCCATCGATTGGATTATGAAGGAATTCACCAGCGAAAGAAGGAACGGAATTCAGTGGACCCTGTGGACCCAGCTTGACGATCTAGACTTTGCCAATGACCTCGCTCTCCTCTCCCATAGTCAACAGCAGATGCAGGAGAAGACGGACGTCCAGGCAGCCATGTCGACACAAGTTGGCCTCAACATCCACAAGGACAAGACTAAGATCCTGAAGACCAACTCCACCAGTACCGAACCAGTCACCCTAAATGGAAGTCCCCTGGAAGAAGTTCAGTCCTTCACCTACCTGAGTAGCATCATCAACCAGGAGGGAGGCACAGATGCAGATGTCAAGGCAAGGATCGGCAAAGCAAGAGCCGCTTTCGTCCAGCTCAAGAACATCTGGTCTTCCAGAGAGCTGTCTTTGACCACCAAGATTCGATTGTTCAACTCCAATGTCAAGTCGGTCTTACTGTATGGAGCGGAGACCTGGAGGACGACCAAGACCACCATCAGGAAAGTCCAGACCTTCATCAACAGCTGCCTCAGAAGGATTCTTCGTATCCGCTGGCCCGACACCATCAGCAACGCCAACCTTTGGAGAAAAAAAACCCGCCAACTTCCTGCAGAAAAAGAAATCAGGAAGAGACGATGGGGCTGGATAGGGCACACCCTACGGAAACCGCCTACCAACATCACCAGGCAGGCGCTGAGATGGAATCCCCAGGGAAAGCGGAAGAGAGGCCGTCCAAGAAACACCTGGCGGCGTGACCTTCAGGCTGACACCACTAAGATGGGCTACACCTGGAACCAGCTAGAGAGGATGGCCCAGGACAGAGGACTGTGGAGAGCTGTGGTTGGCGGCCCATACCCTGCTAGGGTCGACGGGCAGTAAGTAAGTAAGTAAGTAAGTAAGTAAGTAAGTAAGTAAGTAAGTAAGAAATTGGACCAAAAGAGTGAGTTTATTTTTAGGAGAGAACTCCAGACCGAACGGAATCGTACGTTGTTCCCAAAGAACATTCCCCCCCCCCCCTTCTCCAAGACCTTGGTCCATCGGCCCCCTCCCCCCCCCCCCCCCCTTTCCCCTTCTATCGTATTTCTGGTGTGGTCGGGGCACAAGACCATGAAATGAGAGGTGAGACGGTCTGTGCCTAAGAAGACAGAAATCTTTTAAATTTGGGAGGTAAAATAAGAGAGAGAGAGAGATAGAGAGCAGAGGAGACAGACAGAGACGAACAGGCGGAGAGAGCGGATCAGAGAGAGCTGTGGGCTGTCTAATGCTGAAATAAAGAGTGAGAACGCACAAGACTGAAGTTCGTATATCTTAGTCCGGGAAACATCGGGATCAGCGAGACAGAAGACCCAACGACACATACAAGGATCCAAGAAGGTATTTATAAAAGAGAGAGAAACCGACTGCGTAACACGTGCTTGTGTGTGTGTGTGTGTGTGTGTGTGTGTGTGTGCATGCGTGTCTGTGAATGCGTTCGTGCGTGCTCTGGTGTGTGTGTGTATGTGTGTGTGCGCGTGCGTGCTTGTTTGTATGTATGTGCGCGTGCGTGCTTGTGTGTGTATGCGCGCGTTCGTGCTCTTGTGTGTGTGTGTGTGTGTATGTGTGTGTGTGTGAGTGCGTGCGTGCACGCTTAAGTGTGTGTGTGTGTATGCGTGCGTGCGTGCGTTCTTGTGTTTGTGTGTTGTGATGGTTACCCATCAGTGGCTCTATTGTGTGTTAATGAGAGAGATGCTGCTGCTTGGAATGAGGACAGAAAGTGTGGGAGTGGACAGGGTTATGCATAGTTCGATCCGGTTCCACAGAATGTTTAGTAGCACCAGGATCTGTGTCACATCAAGTGTGGGCGGTCAATTAGGTCCGGGTCCCACGGGGGGGGGGGGGGGGGACACCGCTCTCAGAGAGGAGACTCCATCATCACATACATTTGGTGATAACGCCCCGCGCTCCCAGTTTCTGGTGCTGGACCAAAAGATCGTCTTTTGCCAGACAACATTTCACGCTAGGGAATCGCCCCGGAAGGAGGGGGGGGGGGGGGGAGGCCACAGAGATGCTTACTCAGAAAGTTATCAGAGCAGGAAGTACAAACTAAATATAAGACAGTGAAGCCATAAGGATCATCACTTCGGCTTTGACATCCAAGCAACACGCAGGTTTCCGAAGTCCCTGCTAAGTGCTGCCGACCCGTCTCAGAGGTGCCTGCCTGAAGATGCTGAGAACTCCTCCAAAGAAGACCGACTCCCTCCACCTCTATGTGTTTAGTGAATCAACAGGTTAGGAAAAGAACTGACTTTTCTGTTTCATCGTTGGAAGTTTGTGAGGATTGACATTTCTTCAACATTGAACATTTAACAGAACTGAGAACAATCATTTCAAATTTCCTTTTTTCGGCTGGCCTAGTAATTCTAAATATTCATCATTGAAATCAAATAATAACCTTCTTCTTATGCATGCCTTGCATGATTGAATTTCTTTATTCATTAAAGGTATTATTAGCTAAATCTCGCTTGTTTTTTCCCTGGTTGTGAGAGAAGAGTGAATGAAGCATGTCAGGTATATTGTGTCTACAAGTCAAGCCTCAAGTGTAAAGTAATTACACAACTCATTATCATCATACCCCTAGACTCTGCGAGGTTGGGCTTGTAACAGTATGTTGGCATGCTTGTTTGTGTGCGTGTGTGTGTGCGTGTGCGTGTGTGTGTGTGTGTGTGTGTGTGTGTGTGTGTGTGTGTGTGTGTGTGTGCGTGCGTGTGTATGCGCGTGCGTGCGTGCGTGTGTGTGTGTGAGTGACAAGTGCAAGGTGAAATTAGATCTACACATGGAGGATAAGTCTCTATAAAAACCAATAGCTTTACCTTCACATTGCGAGTGCAGTACGTTCTGCATCGAGGCTGTCACGTGGCACGGCATTGCTGAGCGGAAGCACGGTCGTGTGTTGCGTAGCAACCAGAACACGCAGACTGCACAGACAGGCGAAGGTATGGTGTTCTTCCCAGTGCGCTCAGTCATCACCATTTGCTATTAACCCTTTGCTGTTCAGAAGTGAAATTAAGACAGGTGTCTAGAATTCAGACATGCAGGATGCGAGTACAGCTGTCCAGAGAGACAAATGCTCCCTTCCAACTCTCTCAGGGGAAATTAGAGTCCGAAAATTTTAAGACGATCTGAAATGGAAATTCCAGAGTGGACCCACGCTGACCATTCCCACGCTGGGACCCTGGTTTGATGGGAAACTCATGTCAACTGGGCGCATCTTCCCAAAGCCGTCTTGGGCCGACTGAACAGATAGCGCGTAGGCCGAGCCCCAGGAAAGGGTTTTAGGCAGCCACTTATATCCCCATACTCGCCTCATCCTGATTCACCCATGCTTACTGAGGGCTAATTTAATCCCTGACCAGAAAACTCGTACGACAGGTTTGAGTTGCTCGAGTTGGAAATAAGTGATAGTTCCCCCTGTGAATCGGGAAATAACATTGGACCCACAACATCTGCGTAGATCATTCGCACAAGATGGATGCCTGGGGACACGGAGCCTCGACCTCCTTGTGTTCCAAGCAACACCTGTGATTCGTGTCGTCATTGGTCCTGCCTGCAGTCGTTTGCGGGTAGTGGGTGCGGCGTTCGAAGCTGCGCGGTTCTTCGAGTTGCTTAATTGAGAAAGATGCTGAACTCACCTGGGAGGAAAACCACGTGTCGGAGAGGGCAGCAATGGCAGGCTGTTGTGCGAATAACCATTGTATGCGGCTATGAGCCAGTAATGAGCTGGAATCGTCCCCAGGGAGTGGAGTTGGTGCTGGTACCTGATTGTGTGCGCCTTAAATGTCTGTCACTGTAGTTATCAGGGTGAACAGTGTAAAGCAGTTTGAGGTCCACACACAGGTGACAGATCGCTATATGAAACCACAACTTTACCTTTTTTTAAATCCTGCATTGCCTGTACAAGAAAGTCAGATTAAGGCGTTAGGACATTCTGCAACTGACATGAACTGACACAACCCATATGAGGTTCAAATCGAGGGAGGTCGACCGCCATTACTATACTTAGATAACAACTTTCCACTGTTCCGTCACAAGTAAGAAGCCATCTGATTGACTGTTCGCGGACCCTTTGTCGTAAGCAGCAAAAATAGACCGTGGTCCTATTCTGTGGCAACTCGACAGCAAACTATTCTTGGGACGTGCAAGCGCTGTGTTTGCGATGGCGAGTTGTGATTTAACAGAAATGTTGCCACGTGTGAGGACGCCTAACACCTTTTTTGTGACTTGCGAGCGCGATGTTTGCTATAGCGAGAGCAGTTTTGCCAGAAAGCTTGTCACGTGGGAGAAGCCCTTAAGATTCAGTCGAAGACTCCATTTCTGCCGAGAGCGATTCACACCCATGCGATCGCTTACCAAAACGCTGAACGGCTGATTGCACATGTACAGCATTGATGCTGCTCGTGCGATGCAAAGACCAAGCCTGCAGAAATTCCATCCTCGACAAGTGTAGTTTACGCTCAGTGAGTCTCTTTCGTGACGGTCGAGAGTGGTCAAACCATTATCTTGACGATGCTCTGTGGCAGGAAGAGCGGGATTCAATTCAGAGTTCCATTACCTTCAAGTACGATTTGTACTTGATGATTCCCCTGGAGAAGGCAGCGACGCGTCACCATACAACGGACAAGGAACGAACGCTGAACGACGCGCACAAAGCCAAGCCCATTGCTGTTACTCCTTGCTCGCGCGGCCGCCGATTTATGTCACAGTTCCGCCTGACCTCCTTAGTCATCCTTCAACCTGTCATCAACGCCCCCCTCACCACCACCACGAACACACCAAAGCCGGGGTTATAAAGGCCTCTCCCAATTCTGCTAGTTGGCCTCGATAGCCGAGACACGCGTCAGGGAAATGGCAAGACAAGCTCTCTCTGTACCGAGGAGTCTTCGGGTCCAAACACACGGTTGTACAGCACCACAGTGAAGCCAACACAACACGAACGAGACCGAACGCGAAGAACTAACTAAACGACGGATGTAAACAAGTCGACAAGAGTCTCCCCTGCTATGTGTTTAGGTGAGCGTCAGGCTATGACAGGTGAGAGCTTCACAGCATGACTATTCATCGGATGTGAAAATTCTTCTGATTATTTCTCCCAGCCAACAATAAGGGAGCGGCCGAGTCCAAACCTAGTGTTAGTGGAGAGAGGTGAACAGATCTGCGCTTTATCTCGAGCGAGGCAACGCACCTTGCTGGCCATTTTCCTTGTTCAATAACGTTACCACAGTTTCAAGTTGGTCTGTCGTGTTTCGATTACAAGTCTTCTTTTTTCTGTAGAAATGCATATGACACTACACTGACAAACCGATTCGACGGAAAAAACCGATTTCTGTCTTTAAACTCGACACTTCACCCGACAGCGCAAATTGCCAAGTGTATGACGGTCCTTTTTAAATTTTGCAAGCGAGTGCTCTGCACAGATGACAAAATGTCCAAGCTCAAAATAAAGCTACCGCTATAGAGCAGACGGCAACACAGGGTGAATCTGGATGGCAGTCTTTTCGTCTCCACTACTCCGAACACGCCATGCCACGCAGACGAGGACAGGCAGAGCAAAGTTGATTCAGGCCTGACTGGGAAGGCGGCCAAAACCCGGAGGCAAGTCGATGCGAAGCGAGACAGCGTGGCTGTTGTGGCGTCTCGAAGTGGAGTCACAGTTTCCCTGTACACCGGCGGGGACTTGGCGGCAAGCCAACGCGGTGCTGTCTGAGCATTGGGAAGCCTATAGCCCGAGCCCGAGCCGCCTTGACGGTGGTGGTGGCCGTTGAAGAGGTCGCCTAGCTCTAGTTGCAGCGCTGGAACCCGCCCTCGAGAGAGAGAGAGCAGGGAACAGAGAGAGCGCCTACAGTTGCAGGCACAAGAAACCTGCCCGCACAGAGCTGCAGCAAACTGTTCAATATAAGCCACGTGGCCACCTCCAAACGATCGACCTTCCGGCCCCCCAGAAAGGAATGGTTGACATTTTTTTGCCAATGCCACGGGAAAGATTCGCCTGTGGTTCGTAGAGGGGAGCGCAAAACTATTGTTAGAAGCCGCAATAGCCGTTAATTGCCAGATGCAAAGTATGCAAGTTCTTAAGAACATGTGCACTGAGTCATCGCTCTGTTGCACAGCAGGTGAATGCATTGAGGTTTTTTGACATTCAGAATAATTATCTTTGATGCATAGAATGTGTTGGACTTCTCCAACAGCAAGGACAAGAGAACAATGTTCTTTGCAAGATACATAGTTAACATCCGGTTTGGACATCCCTTACATAAGGACAAGCCCAGCCACTGAAGGAGGACCGGTACAGAAAGACTACAGAATTTCTCTAAGAGGTCACGTGGTAATGCAAAGTAGCAAGTTGGGGGACAGATGGCAAATAATGAGAGCGCACTTTCAACAAATCACGATCTTTCCATGTCCGTTCGGAAGTCGACTTGGAGGGAGAGAGAGAGCGCGAGTCATCTCCAAAGACTGACCATGGGGTGTGGTGAAGAATGATATAGTTGCAACAGGAAGAAGACCTCAAGCCGAACGCCCAGGACTGATAAGATGAGAGACTAGTCCGTTCCGGGTTATACCGTTGTAGGCAGGACTCGACTTAATCTTGCCTCAGCTTTAAATATCGGTAGAGTGAAATAGCTTCCTGTTTCCATGTACTGCGCATTGCCGCCGTTGCCACTGACGTCATCCAACAGCGCCTATATGACTCATCGAGTTTATGACACTGTAGGAGTGCCGCAGCCCTTTCCCCCTCGCAGCCCTTTCCCCCTTGAACTTTCAGTTCCTCCACACATGTGTGGTTGTTTTTTTATTGCTGCCTCAGGACAAAGTGCGTGCAGACCAGGCAGACCCAAACAGGACGGCCGAGGTCAAACCTTTTCCATGGTCAAATGGCCCTTTGGGTAGCTAGGTCAGAAAAGAAAGGAGTTGAGGAACCACCTAGTAGATTCTACAGTATAGTGGGCGCACTAGGCCAGCAACGTCCCATAACCGCCGGACTCTTGATCTGGGCAAGAAGGGGGTCAACCTGTTATGGCCGCAGCTGAATCTGGAAGCTTCCCTCTGCGAAAGAAGGGGGCGCGTCCCCCAGCTAGCCCTTAGCGTGGACGTTTAGCTGTCAACTGATCAACAAAGCGACCACTGGGCCCAGACACTACAGTACTCCTGCATCTGCCCGCTGTAGGGAGAGCGAAGCCGTCGATCTAGGTCAGCGCTCGCCGCCTGCCCTAGCCTTGCTGCGTAGCTCCCCTGCGCACCCACACACCCACAACCCCAAGCCAGGCAGCCGGTTTGCTCCAGCACAGCACAGCGCAGCGCAGCCACCACAGGCAGGCAGCCAGGCGGGCCCTGATCACGCGGCACAAGCGTGCCTCTCCTCTCGAGCAGGCCAGACGCCGGATGGACGCGATCAGGGTCAGGGCGAATCTTTCCAGCAGCGGGCTGGGCGAGCAGTGAGACTCCACACGTCCCGTCCCACGTAGTCCCTCTCTCTCTGCTCGACCTGACAGCCCGCAGGGAGGCAGGCAGACACACTGCTCAAACCAGGAGCCCCAAGCCCCTCAGTGTGGACGAGTCCAAGTTTTCCTGACAGAGGGCTGGCTGGAGGTGGTGGAGAAGAAGAAGAGGAAGACGTGAAGGCGATGGTGGTGGTGCTGCGGGTGGTAGTGGTGGAGGAGGAGATGACGAGACTGGCTTGGAAGGAGCATGTTATAAAGCGATAGCCAACACAGAGTTATGCTTTGTGATGGCTGAATAGATTCTCGCACTCAGTAGTAAAGGTGAAGCTGTTTGGCCACATTTGAAAGGGTACTCCAATGAGTGGCATTTGCATGCAAGGACTTGGCAGAGGGTGCTGGAGAAATACTGGGCAGATGGCCATGATGATGGAAGGCCGACTGTCGACGTTAATGGAATCTAGCACAGGGACCTGCTGTGGAAGATGTGTAGCTAAGGACAACGTTCCCCAAGGAACTCCTTTGTACGCCAGTTCAATAATCCTCATGGTGCTCCCGAGCTACTGACGTTTAACCAGTGGTTCAAGTCATAAGTCATAGAAAGCAGTTGCCATGTACCCAGGACTCGCGAAACACACCTACCTACGAAAGGAGACGTGGGGAATTGGTTATATAGACGTTAGTTATCTATCTTTATAACTTATTTCTGACGGAGGTGCTACGAATAGTTCAGACTTCCTCACTACCTCAGCCCCAAAGTTCAAAGGATACTTCAAGATATGGTGGCATAAGACAGAACACATATTCCTCTTGAATGATGAAAGCAATATAGATTTTCAGTCAAAAAACAGTTCTTTTTTTATTCCAGTAGATATTTGTTCGTGGAAGAAGCGTACGTTAAGTGAAGGCATTTGGTCACTCAGTTAACGGACGCCACACCAGTACTTCCTCGTAGAGACCAATGGTTGGCAAGTCGTTGCTCATCAGTAGGCCTGCCTTCCTCACTTCCTCTCAGTCATGACGCAACACGCCACCGCAATTCCACACGAGCACTTTCTGCATCAGAACGCCTACTATGACAGCAACAGTAATCAGAGCACTAGCCGTCCATATGCCATCTGTGCGCGTGTACCTGTGTTCCAAACAATCCGCCTACTATGACAGCAACAGTAATCAGAGCACTAGCCGTCCATATGCCATCGGTGCGCGTGTACCTGTGTTCCAAACAACCCGCCTAGGAATTGCCGAGCTTGGATCCAAAGAGCGAGCTCGATGGCGCGAGAGCAAGAGTATTAAACAGCTAAGGCGCCCCTGAGACTTGGATGGATCGACGCCAAAAAAAACAGCTGCCGTATAAAGGCGGCCATCCAACTTTTCATTCCAGGCAAAACAGAACCTGTAGGGTCCCGATCCCTCCACGCTCCACTGCATCCAAGGACTGAGCGCGCCCTGCGCTGGAGAAAACGTCATACTGCGAGGAGTGCAAGTTGGCTGCATTCTCACTAGGGGAGCTAGTTTGACCCTAGTTTTTCATGCTATCACTCAACCCTGAAGGACAAAACTCCATTATTTCCTGACCGGCAGGACAGGTCTCGAATGGAGCCGGCTCTCGAAGAGGAAAGCGCCTGACCGCCTGACACCGATGGGAAGGCACGGGGACGGTCTCAACGAAAAAGTGCATCCACAAATCAATGCCGAAGAGACATCTCGGAGAGGTTTGCGAAATGGAGTCAGAACCAATGCAGCGAGCGCGGCAAACTAGGCCTCGCCGCTGCTGGCACAGATGACGATGGAGGTGCAGTCGCTGAGAAAAGTGTTGTGTACAGAAAGGCCGCACCCCTTTCCGAAATTCCGCACATGCAGCTGCAAGCTCCACCTTATCCGGTGTCGTCTGGGGGTTGGGGAGGCAGCCTGTCTGGAAGTCTCGGTCACTCCACCATGCTAGCCACGTCTAACGAAGTCGTAGCCGTTTGTTTTCCTTCCCCTTCTTTGCAGAGCGCCGCCTGCGAGGCCAGGAATGAGTCCCGTGGTTCCGACTGCAGAATTTTCTACCATGGAGAAGAACGAAATTAAAAAAAAGACACGTGTAATGCGTTCAGGCAAAGCAGTGAGGTTTCGTTGAAAAAGGATGCTATTTTCTCTCTCTCACAGAGAGGGAGAGAGACAGACAGAGAGAGAGAGAGAGAGAGAGAGAGAGAGAGAGAGAGAGAGAGAGAGAGAGAGAGAGAGAGAGAGAGAGAGAGAGAGAGAGAGAGTATGACTCAGGGCATGTACAATCGACAAGTAATTCAACCCATAGCAACTGCCAACACACGCGCACAAACCAACCGAAAAGAGTCACTGACGCTCGAACTCATGCTGACACGTTTAATTGATGTAAAAATCGAAAATCAATTGCGTCTAGATTCAAATGAAGTGACAAACGCATACAGGATTAAACATTTACGTACGTACACACACATACACGCAATACTCGAAGGCAAATCACGCGCGCATGCGCACAAATACTCACGCACATGCACTCATCCTATGCAAACACACACACGTATACAGGCAAACGCGCAGGTATGCATGCATGCACAAAAGTGTGAATCCACATATAGAAATGCCCACTAGCACTGAGGTGCACACATGCACCTGCACACACGCATACGCATATAGACGCGCGCGCGTGCAGCAACCAACAATTGACAGAAGACCCACCTATGGGAGTGAGCGAAAAGGTCAGAGCCGTGGAACATGTCCACATCACAGCAGGGGAAGAGAGGGAGGGGGAACTTGACGCCAGAAGGGGAAGAAGAGAGGGGGAAGCGAAGGGGAATGGGAAAGTCATGACAGGGGCACTGAAGATGGGGATGGGAAGCCGAGATGGAGAGAGGGAAAAGAAGAGAGCAATGGAGGGGATTGGGGTGGGGGTGGGGGTGGGGGTGGGGGTGGGGGGACAGAGTGGGTTTGGTTCGGGGGAACTGAAATGAAGAGGACACAGGGGCAAGGCATGGACGGATTGAAGACTCCCTCTTTTCCCTGGTAAGCAATGCAAGTCCAAAGTCCAACAGCTTTTCCCTTCTGGTTCCCCACTCAGGGCACACTCCAGTTCACAGCACCCTCGCTCTCCGCGCCCAGGACGCTGTGCTTCACACAGCGGCTCCTTGCAGATGGCAGCACTATTTTTAGCTTGAGCCGAGAAGACCTTGGGCTGGATCGGTGCTCTGCTCCGCTTTCACTCTGGCTCCAGATCGTCTCTCTCCTACGGGCAGGCTGACGCTCCCAGGCTCTGGGGCGTCAATTTTCCGTTAGGAGAGAAAAAAGAAGCTGGATGAGAGTGGTTCGATATGATTCTCTTCCTGGTCATGCTTGTCTCTGGTTTGGGTCCAGATGGCTGGCAGTTACCGACGTTTCTCTCCAGTAGGTGCATCCTCAAGCAAAGACTTTGCATTTACCAGTGTTTCATTCTCGATCCCCTGAGTTCAGATATGAAGGACTATATTGCCATTCACCTGGTAGATTGCTTCCCGACGGAGGATCACCATCATGCATAGCCTTTTTCTGTTCCAGCCTTTGCGGTATGGATAAAAGACGGGATAAATGGATAAACAGGTGGATGAATGTTGAATGGAAGATTATATGGAAGATTGGATGGATGGATGGATAGATGGATGGATGGATGGATGGATGGATGGATGGATGGATGGATGGATGGATGGATGGATGGATGGATGGATGGATGGATGGATGGATGGATGGATGGATGGATGGATGGATGGATGGATGGAAGAAGATTGGATAGAAGATCGGATGAATGGATGGATAGGCGGATGGATGGAAAGAACGTTGGATAGAAGGTTTGAAGGATCCATGGATGGATTATTGGGTGGATGGATGCATGGAAGGATGGACGGATGAATGGATAAATGGTGTGATGTCCATCTCACAATTTCTTTTTCCAGGAAGATGAACAACATCCAATACTGGGTCAATGCATACGATGAAGCAGACAGACATTTACCTGCACTTGAAGGTAACTCTGCAATGAAGAACTGTGGCTGAGAACCAGGCAACAGCCAGTTGAGGAAGACGTCCTTCACAGACGCTGGCAATGGATAGGCCACACCCTTCGCAGACCTGCTTCCAACATCACCAGGCAAGCCCTCACGTGGAACCTACAAGGAAAGAGGAAGAGAGGGCGACCTAGGAACACCTGGCGCCGTGATCTGGAGGCAGGCGCAAAGCAGATGGGAAAGACGTGGGGGCAGCTGGAAAGACTCGCACAGAACCGAGATGCCTGGAGGGTGCTGATTGGCGGCCTATACCCCAGCCGGGGTCACAGGCGGAGGTGAGGTAAGGTGAGGAAGGTAACTTCACTCTTTCTGAGAAACAAGAGACAATCTATTGAGGCAGACTGTCCGATGTGGGTACCTTGCAATGGGAACGCAGAAAAACGTTCTCAGTGATGAGGGGTAGCACACTAGAACCACCACCCTGCTGTCTTGGAGTGCGTAAATGCTTGCCTGTGCGTGCGTGCATCCGCGTGTCTGTGTGTGTATGCGTGTGTGTGTGTGTGTGTGTGTGTGTGTGTGCGCGCGCGCGTGTGTGTGCGTATGTGTACGCGCGTATGCGTTCTTGTGTACGAAAGAGAAGTCAATTATCGGAAAATATACTGTGCGTTCGAGCTCTCATTTTCACAGCCAGACGTAAAGCAGAGAATAAAGCAACACAGTGCACTCTCCAGTCATCTGATCCCCCTGTGGGTTGGGGGTAAGAAATGACCCACCGCGTCTCCCTGCGCGATTTGTAGGGGGCAAATAACTAGGAAGATCGTGAGTTGCCTTGCTGTTAATCCTACCACCTCTACTGACTTTTCCTGATCAATGGCCGACGCATGCTGATTTGCCTTGAAACTTCATCCTTCCATCCATCCTTTCTCTAGCCATCTGATCTGACATATGCACAACTTCCCACCTCCTGCTTCTCCACAGCCTGTTCCTCTTTGGAACTCCAGGCACCACTACCAGTGCTGTCTTCCCGAAACGTGGGACGACTGTAGTAGTGAGCAGTCGTGTTATCGGCGCCTCGATGGTCACGCCCGCAGGGAGGTGAGCGACAAAAAAATGTGTAGGGCCCAAACCCCTTACCTTAACCCTCACCCCCAACAGCCCCGTACCCCCGATCTACCCCCCCCCCCCCCACTCCCCTCCCGCGTTTACCCCTCGCTCTGCATTCCATAGCGCTGCCTGACGTTTGAACCTGCTGGACAGCCTCGCCTGCACGTTAGCGCAGGTAGAAAACCCACTGAGAAGACTTGTAGAGATTTGTGGGAATTAGTTTTAATAAGAAGGAGGTTTTGACTCCGAAAGCTTGCCAAAGAGAAGCTTTGAGGAGCCGTCGGGCCCTTGTTACCAGACGTTTACTCTACGTAGTGGCTGGGTGGCACGGCCGGGTTACAAAAATGCCTTTGAGTTGTTGGACCTTTGACTCAGGACGTAGGGCACTAGAGCTTGTAAATTAATACGAAGAAGGCAGTCGTAAAAACCGCCGGGAAAAAGTCTCAAGCTGATTCCTTTATACACCGCTTCACATTAATTTGTGAATTCGTTCATGGAAGAGGACAGACACCACGAGACGAACTCTAAGACACAGAGGGGCAGAGCAGCAAGCGGTACGAAGCAAAGATGCAAATTCTGAAACGCGGGGACAAAACGAAAGGAACACAGACACAAAGTGACAAGGATGCGGCGCCACTTACCGACAGAGGCAGAGTGTCCACGTCAAAGAGTCAAGGAGGAAAGGACGTCAACCAACAGGGACAAGACTGGGGTCAAAGACAGTATTAGATAAACCCACAGTGACAGGACTGGGGTCAAAGACAGTATTAGATAAACCCACAGGGACGATGAGGACAAATTTATTGAGAGATTCCTTCGTTAAAGGTCGGTGTGACCAGCTATCAGTTCTGCCACAATGGAAGACGCAGTTCTTATAGAGTTCAGTCGTAAACAAAACGCATCATGTATCACCATCCCACGAGTAGTCCATTCTGCAGGTGTCCAGTGGATGCACGCACGACGATGATCGCGACAGATGGCCATTATCATATATCGACAGACTGGCAGGTGTCCCGTTCTCAAGTCTAGTGACGAACAGACTAACAGACACGTACAACTGAAGTGACTTTCGACGTATGTCTCTCACTGAGGCGCTGCTTTCGCAGAACATTTACAATGCTGGCACGATACGGACCGTCTTCCTGGGCCTCCCAAGGCTCTCAGAAAACTTGAGAGGGTCAGTCAGACGAAGGCAGCTGACACATCCCCATAACTGTCCATTAATCCTCTTCAAGTGCACTGCTCGCAAGAGCATTCGTGTTCTCTCTCGCGAAAGACGTTACAAGTGTTGCTACTGCCGGTAAATGTTCTGCGAAAGCAGCGCCTCAGTGAGAGACATACGTCGAAAGTCACTTCAGTTGTAAGTGTCTGTTAGTCTGTTCGTCACTAGACTTGAGAACGGGACACCTGCCAGTCTGTCGATATATGATAATGGCCATCTGTCGCGATCATCGTCGTGCATGCATCCCCTGGACACCTGCAGAATGGACTACTCGTGGGATGGTGATACATGATGCGTTTTGTTTACGACTGAACTCTATAAGAACTGCGTCTTCCACTGTGGCAGAACTGATAGCTGGTCACACCGACCTTTAACGAAGGAATCTCTCAATTGTAAAGGAAACTGACTGTGTAGCCGGAAACTATTGGAGTGAGAGCCACCTTTGATTTACGATTGAACCTCAAACTATTCAACGACAAATATCGTCAAGCTCGTGAATATGGAGGTAGCGAAAGGAGACCGACAAGGACAAGAGATGGGAAATACATAAAGAGACAGTTAGGAAAAGACTCGGTTATGACGAGGAGGAAACAACTAGCTTTATAAGCTGAACTCGGCAGACCTGTCCTCCTTTTTCCTTTGTTTACATAAGCGTTTTGTTATCGCTCTATCGCAAACTCTACTCATTCATTGACTGAACGAAGGCGCCTATGTGGGCAAGCCATCCATCAACGCGACTATGAATTTTAAAGATGCTCGTGGCTGAGAAAGGAAGCCTATCCCTCTATCACGACACTTCGCCGTCTGACGAGATTCGAGTGCGGCAAAGAGGAAAGATTGTCGGCTATCGACGCGTCTGTGAATTTGGAAGATGCCCATACCTGGGAGAGAAGTCCGTCGATCCTCATCGCCTGACAAGCTGTAGGGACAATGAAGAGCAAGAAAGATGGCTAGAAGCGTCGGCTTGTTTGATGCAGATTGCTTTTGGAAAGCACATAAGGCTTAAATAAGTTCCAGTATGCTGACTATAGAAGCGCATACGATACAACACATTAATAGCTACCACTTTGATTATTTCGCTGGAAGCAGTTTCTATACATTATCGGAAGAAAGGAACGTGTTGTGTATGAATGTTACCGACTCCATGGAAAGTCCACGTACGTCAAGGTGCGTCAGGGACGTAACGTCATCGCCTTGTGAAGACCTATTCGTAGTACACAACAACTTAGGGTCTCTGGCGCGTTTGCCTGAGCATTTGTATTTGACCATTCATTTGCAATTTCCCTCAACAACTCTCAGTGGCGGCCTTAAGTGACCATCTGACACATTTCCAAAAGTGAAATTTATCTGAGTACCCAAGCAGCGTTCTGGAATAACTTTCCAAAGAACGTGATTGAACAACATGGACAACTCCAAAACAGATTACGAACCTCTCTTCCCATGAACAACATAGTACGGGGACCCTAATAAACGGACTATCGCTGCTTCAGTTCTCACTGAAGTCGTAACTATCAGACAGTGATAAGTGAACGCACCCAAGCAGACACGACCACAAGCTCGCGCGTTCACGCTGAACGAACGCACAAAAAAATCGCTTTTTGAAGCGCTGATCGAGTGCATGCGTGTAGCGGTCAAAATAGTAACCCGTGAAAAACAGTACCCGGAAGTCATCGCAGAGTTATCTGTGAGGGACGTGCTGAGAATTCCACTCTAAAAAGAGACGGCACCCGCCACTCCGCCTGACTGACTTGGCACGCCCGGGGAGTTATGGTAAGATCCGGCCGCGTAAATATATCTGCGTTTTGTGACAAACGTCTTTCTCGGCGGTACTGTACTCCATGCACCTTAACGGTGCGCGTGATTCGGGTGTAATCTTAAGCTAAACGACGTTTATTGGCGCTGCTGAAATGGTCGAAGTCGGAAACATTCGGAACGTCGTTTAGCTTAAGATTACACCCGAATCACGCGCACCGTTAAGGTGCATGGAGTACAGTACCGCCGAGCAAGACGTTTGTCACAAAACGCAGATATATTTACGCGGCCGGATCTTAGCATAACTCCCCGGGCGTGCCAAGTCAGTCAACGGTCGCGTTTTATAAAACCAGACTACAAACAGACTACAGGGAGGTGACTCCCATATTATTTCCGGCAGGGGAGACGGCTTTACACGGGGAAAAACTTTTTTGAACGCTACATCATGTGTTAAACTACACAAATGCACCAAAACCTCGTAAAGCAACTAATGCGTCGTTTGTCGGAATATATTCCATGCGAAGAACAGGTGCAGGAGCGGTAAATTGCATAAAGCACGTCCCTCGCAGATAACTCTGCGATGACTTCCGGGTACTGTTTTTCACGGGTTACTATTTTGACCGCTACAATGCGTTAATAGACCTTATTCACGCGGCGGCCATGTTAGTTTTAAAACGAGGCCACGTACGCTAACGCGGCGACCGCGCTACCTTCACAGTATTGCTGGAGCGGCAATTTGACAAATGTTCCGGACTTTTCTCAAGGTGATGTGGAAAGATGGTCGAACGAAGGCAGAACAATAGCAAGAAGACAAAGTGACAGAGGCTATGAGAAGTGGATTGAAGGGTTTATCGACTACGATGCCATCAAAGGTTGGTACACAGACACAAGTTCTTTCACTTAGATTAGAACTGAGTGTTCGAGTTGTGTTTTTTTTCTTGGTGTCGCTTTCAAATCTGTTCACAGTACTAGGCTGGCTGGTTTACTTAGATGTGATTTTTTTTAATGCGTGCTAACTGATATTAGGTTTAGAGCTTGAATTTTCGATGATATTACACGTTCTTTTTCGCTTACAACTCGAGTGTTCGAACCAATGAAAACCACGGAAAGAGACGGCCGTTTCGTTCCTTGCCTGTCATTGGCCAGCTTGTCATGAGGTCAGCGCGTGATCACAGGCTGACCTCATGACAAGCTGGCCAATGAGAGGCAAGGAACGAAACGGCCGTCTCTTTCCGTGGTTTTCATTGGTTCAAACACTCGAGTTGTAAGCGAAAAAGAACTTGTGTAATATCATCGAAAATTCAAGCTCTAAACCTAATATCAGTTAGCACGCATAAAAAAATCACATCTAAGTAAACCAGCCAGCCTAGTACTGTGGACAGATTTGAAAGCGACAACAAGAAAAAAAAAACTCGAACACTCAGTTCTAATCTAAGCGAAAGAACCTGTGACTGTGTACCAACCTTTGATGGCATCGTAGTCGATAAACCCTTCAATCCACTTCTCATAGCCTCTGTCACTTTGTCTTCTTGCTATTGTTCTGCCTTCGTTCGACCATCTTTCCACATCACCTTGAGAAAAGTCTGGAACATTTGTCAAATCGCCGCTCCAGCAATACTGTGAAGGTAGCGCGGTCGCCGCGTTAGCGTAAGGGGCCTGTAGCGTGGAAAATAGTAACCCGTGGAAAACAGTGACGGAAGTCATCGCAGAGTTATCTGCGAGGGACGTGCTTTATGCAATTTACCGCTCCTGCACCTGTTCTTCGCATGGAATATATTCCGACAAACGACGCATTAGTTGCTTTACGAGGTTTTGGTGCATTTGTGTAGTTTAACACATGATGTAGCGTTCAAAAAAGTTTTTCCCCGTGTAAAGCCGTCTCCCCTGCCGGAAATAATATGGGAGTCACCTCCCTGTAGTCTGTTTGTAGTCTGGTTTTATAAAACGCGACCGTTGACTGACTTGGCACGCCCGGGGAGTTATGCTAAGATCCGGCCGCGTAAATATATCTGCGTTTTGTGACAAACGTCTTGCTCGGCGGTACTGTACTCCATGCACCTTAACGGTGCGCGTGATTCGGGTGTAATCTTAAGCTAAACGACGTTCCGAATGTTTCCGACTTCGACCATTTCAGCAGCGCCAATAAACGTCGTTTAGCTTAAGATTACACCCGAATCACGCGCACCGTTAAGGTGCATGGAGTACAGTACCGCCGAGCAAGACGTTTGTCACAAAACGCAGATATATTTACGCGGCCGGATCTTAGCATAACTCCCCGGGCGTGCCAAGTCAGTCAGGCGGAGTGGCGGATGCCGTCTCTTTTTAGAGTTGAATTTTCAGAAAATCCCTCGCAGATAACTCTGCGATGACTTCCGTCACTGTTTTCCACGGGTTACTATTTTCCACGCTACAGGGCCTCGTTTTAAAACCAAAATGGCGGGTCGCGTGAATAAGGTCTATACCGTTTGAGTTCCTATGGGATTCCCCCCGCATCAGACGTAGGGCAAAACTAATGTATCGTCTGTTCTTTTACCGACTGCGTTTTCCAAGAAGGCAGCTTCGAGCGCATGGCTTTGGTAGCTCTGCGTTGCACAGTGAACAAGCTGAGAGATTCTTCCATGTTGAGCCCAGCCCTGTGTGGGTTGGAGGTTCGAACTGACTCACCGCGTCTCCCTGCGCGTTTCGTAAGTGGCACTTAACTAGGGACTTGACGATCGTATTCTAACCAATTCTGATGATATATCGTGATCGGTGGTCTTAAATATCCTGCAAAGGCTGAGAGGCCATAAATATCCATCCATCCATTCATCCATCTTAAGCCCACAACGAAAGTACTGTGTTCCTGTGAAAGAGAGCAGTACTTAAATAGGAAGCAAGCGTTTTGCGTCCCTCTTTCATGACACATGCACCGCACGCAACAGAAGCAAAGGCCAGACACGACGCACAAACACGAGACCCGAGGAAGCGTCTGGCAAGGTTCCAATGTGAACGCCGGATCACAGGTGAGCAGCAGTCACGGCCAAGAGCTAACAATGACAAGCGCTGAGAGAAGCGGCCTCAGGCTAAGGTCAACTAAAACACTCTGGGACTTCGCTCTATAAAAACAAGAAGGGCAAAGCCCATACGACTCACATGATAGACCTTGACCTTTACATGACCTTGATCTTCAGGTGCCCCTCAAGGTCAAGGTCAAACAACTAAACCTAGTAATGACATCATACACTAAGAAATGTTTTACACATTTTTCCTACCAAAATACATGTGACCTTGACCCAAGGTCAAGGTCATCCAAGGTCATGCAACACAAAGCTGTTAATTCAAGACATAGGAAGCACAATGGTGTTTATTGGCACTTTCTACCATGAGATATAGTCACTTTTAGTGGTTCACTACCCCATTTTGGTCATATTTAATAAGGGTCAAAGTGACCTTGACCTTGATGATATGTGACCAAATGTGTCTCATAATGAAAGTATAACATGTGTATTACAATGTTATGAAGTTTGGAACAGTTATCTTCCATAGTTCAGGGGCAAGGTCGCTTCAAAATATGTATACAATCCAACTTTGAAGAGCTCCTGTGACCTTGACCTTGAAGCAAGGTCAACCAAACTGGTATCAAAAGATAAGGATTATTTTGCCCTATATACCATATATAGGTCAGGTATCCAATCTTAAAAACGTCAGAGAAAATTGAGAAAACGTGAAAAATGGCTGTTTTTAGACAACATTTATGGCCCCTGCGACCTTGACCTTGAAGCAGTGTGAAGTCACTACGTATGTTTATTGAGGCCTTGTCATCATACACCATCATGCCACATTTGGTATTGATAGACTTAATAGTCTCTGAGAAAAATCCAACGTTAAAGTTTTCGGACGCCCGGACGCCCGGACGCCCGGACGGACGAAACGGGTGAGTACATAGACTCAATTTTGCTTCGCATGTGAGTCAAAAAGCCTACAGAGTGGAGAGTACGCAGTACTGCCAGGCATGGCGTTAACTGCACGAGAACTGGGGAAAAGGAGAAGAAAAAAACAGCCCAGAGGAAGGCTTTCACTTTCTAAGTGTGTAACGTGACGTTGTTCCTCCACATCCAGGTACAAGTGCACGTGACTCAAGGGAGCGCAGAGCGGAGAGCACTAACAGACACGAACCATGACGTCTACAGACAGCAGTGAGGGAGAAAGCGGGACAGATGTCCTAATGTGTCCTTGCCAACACTCAAATAAAGGCCTGTGGGAAATCCTCGAACGGCCGGTATGTCACGCTGAGAATGACATAAGGAGCATAGAGTGTGCAAAACGACCGGGAGCACAGAAGTTGCTGGAATGAGGAGGAGGTGCCACGTGAGTTCACCAAAGATCAGTTCCTTGATGGGTTTTCCAACTACTCGCCCAATTATTCATCAGATGGTTAGGTGGTTAAATGCCCTCATACCTGTCACTTATTGACGAAAACGCTTTGAAAGCACACAAAAAACAACTTCCAAATCCAATAAGAGATAGATCCTTAATTTACAACACCTTTTTGGCTGACTGTGACATAATTGATGACAAACCCTCAGATGCATAGACCACAGCTGCAAACGATCGGTCAAGATAATTGGTTTTTGAAGATGTTTACTCCCGCTTTGAACATAATGTTTTGTTCTGATAGTTGTCGATGAGTCCCAAGGATTGGATCTCAGTTAGAAGTCCCATTTCAACTGTTTCACTTCAAGGACAAAGAGCCTTTCCGAAAGGCAGGACCTGAACGCCGCACTTGGCGAAGTATCTAAAACCGCGACACTCTTCAGTGAAGCATAGCGTCTCGAGTTTTAAACTAAACGGCTCGACTTCACGAGAACATGGTGTAGGTCCAAGATGTGCTTGCCAAACCCTCGGCCGTTTTCAGTTACTTGAGACCGATGTATTTCCTACAGCGATGAAGATGACTCTTAATCCGTGGGAGAGCTTAGAAGAAAAAAGTTCACCGCGAGTTCATCCATCAGGACGCTCTCTCGGCACCGTGTTTCCTCATACACGTCTCCCTTTCCCCAGCTCCCTGTGTTCCCTCTCTCCCTCTCTCTCTCTCTCTCTCTCTCTCTCTCGCACGCACACACACACACACACACACACACACACACACACAAGTCTCCTCTACTACACCCATGAGGTTTCAGGTCAGGGCGTTTCTTTGTTGAGCCGCTCCTCCGCTAAACCCTGGAGTCATCCCCCCCCCACACCCCCACCCCCGAGCTCCCCCAAAACCTAAACCCCTCCCACACTCCCTACCCCTCCGCTTCCTCCTGACCCGCTGCCCCCTCAATCCACGGCTGAATCCCCTCAGCGGAAATCTCTCCTTCACCGCGACCTCTGCCTGCCTAGTACTGGCGTTCTCTCTCCCTCTCACTCACTCACTCACTCACTCATCAAGCGGAGACACCCTGCATGTGTCGCGAGGTGACCCCGAAACTAGCGCTGCTCTGAAGTGGCAAAGCGATAAGCACACTGGTTTTACTTAAATATTTCATGTGCTATTCAAATACGAATTATTCCCGTCTTTTTCCCCACAGCCGTGTTTATTGGAGTCTGGATTGAAGGACTTCAGCTCCACAGTCCGTGACAGTAAGCTATGACCTGCCTCTACTTTGGGCTCCACAATGGTTTATCACTGACAGTATCACCAGCAATGACCACGAAAAGTGAGCCTCTGTATTCCCTGCCAGCGCGACTCCATCACCGAGCAGCTCCTACCTTCCACCAGCAGGCACAGCCTGCAGCTAGCAACCCCGCTATCTCATTCGCTTCTAAGGTGGGAATCAGAGCAACACCCACACTCCAGGACAGCTACTGTGCACCACGCATACCCAGCAGCTCTGTGTTGGGTGAGGGGACGTCCAGACGCTGTAGTGACGCGGATTGCACCAACGCCCCATCGCGGCTGACTCAATCCCAGCTGCACACTGAGCTCAGTGTTGAGGCAAATACCAACCCGAGGCATGAACGTGTGGTGTATTGAGGTCATGCGTAGTTCCCAGCCCGACTAGAAACAGCTTGGTAGGAGAACTGGTTCCTTATGAGGAAGGAGGGATTCGTGGCTGTACGCAGAGGGCACATTTGGAGGGCACAAAGCCGAGTCCATGCCCGGCAGACAGAGCAGTAGACGTTCTCGGTGTCGATCTCTCTCTGGTTGCCAAGCTCTTTCAGGTATTTGTCATGTGAGTGTGCCTGGTGATAGCGGTATAGAATTCTTAATGGGTCCGATGATTGTCTGACAAACTTACCGTGACGTTCCCACAGAGGCAAAAGAGGGACAAAAACCCTCTTCCGCTGATGTGCAGATATTTGGCAAAAGGAGCGCGATCAAAAGGAAGAATGCCAAGACTGCTAGAAAGCAGAACGGACATTTTAAGGTGTAACAAAGAGAAAATGTGTTTGGAGAAGCCATGAGCGGGTTTAGAGCGCACAACATTTCCGGCCAAACCTATGGTGGTCGTTTGTGTGCAGTGTCAAATTGGGTGTAGTGATCAACTGTTATTGGACGTGTTCAGAAAAAGGTATGAATCCCACCAAAGTCAAATTATTATCGAGCGTGTCTTACTCGAAAAGCAAAGTTCAATTGAACGTCAGTGTTTCAGCAAGAGACTGTTCAGGTTTGCCTACCCTATGTGGGCCTCACATTTTTGCCATGGATACCTCCATGAAACGCTACGTCAAGAGGCCGTATTACAAGGGAGGGAGGGATGGATGGATGGATGGATGGAGTTTTACGGCCTATAAGCCTTTAATGCTATGTAAGGCCATTGCTCGCGAGAGGCTATTAAAGTAAGAGTAAGGTCAGTCAAGTTACGATGTCCCTATGTATTCGCCTCTTACGAATCGCGTAGAGAGACGCGTTGGGTCATGGCGTATTACGAATCATCTTGGTGAAGCATTTGCTCGCCCTCAAAGGAGCAGAGGGTACTAAGGGCATGAGTGAATACACCATTCAAGCACCACACGTACTTCACTCAGAGTATAGCTGCAGCATCCACTGAAGATCTCGGAATGAAGATGCGGTAATCGTACCTTAATTAAACACGTTACAACTACTGCGTCCTCAGATAACCTGGACGCCATATTGGAAATCCCGCCCGAAAAATCCCACAGCAAAAGACCCTACCGTACTAGCCTATTCTTAAATTCAAGAAAGCAGTTATCTTCACTACGGAGGCTACTCGTTGGAAGGGGTGGGATGGGGGTGGGTGGGGTGGGGTGGGGGGCTGGATCTGTTTCAAAATTATTTTTGTATGGTGTGGAGATCATGCAGCAGCGAGAGATCAGATACGTTGTGCTTCCTGCGGTGAGGTTTTAACTGATTTCACTGTCTGCGTGGGTCCCGTCAGTGTCAAGCGTTTGTTTGTCGGGTGCCAGGAAAGGATTGATCAAAGTGGTTCAAAGATCAGGGGCTAAGGTGGAAAGCGGTTTGAGACCCAGAGACGAGTCCCTAATCAAAGCCACGAGCCGCATGTCTTGACCACTTCTCGCCCGAAAGGATCCTGCCAGTCTCTCGCCACCTTTGGTCGCACGACCTCGGACGAGTTCAAAATCACTTTGCTGCACTGCTGTTGCGATAGTCAATGGATGGACGGACGGACGGGTGGAAGAATGGAAGGTTTGATGAAAGGAAGGTTGGATAGAAGACTGGATGGATGAATCGATGGGTGATGGACGAACGGATAGGTAGATGGATGGAAGAATGGAAGGTTTGATGACAGGAAGGTTGGATAGAAAACTGGATGGATGGATGGATGGATAGGTGATGAATGGTGGAATTAAGGTTAGATAGAAGATTGGATGGATGGATGGATGGATGGATGGACGGAAGATTGGATAGAAGATTGGGTGAATGGATGGATGGACGGATGGGTGGAAAGAACGTTGGAAGGTTTGAAGGATTCATGGATGGATAAATGAATGGCTGGATACATGGATGGACGGATGGATGGATGGATCGATGGGTGAATGAATAAATGGATGGATGGATACATAGATGGATGAGGCTTCTCGACCTACAAGCTTTTGTAGAGAATGCACGGCCATTGACTACCCAAATAACGCGCTGGTGTAGGAATGATTCTGGGCAAGACCATTGCCGAACACTTTCGCATTTTAATAAATCGAGTAGGGAGACGTGACGTGTCTACTCTTACTCTGGATCCACGGGGAAGCAACAACAGTAAAATTCAACCCAAGCACTCCTTCGTACTTGCCTACGCATTCACCAGGAACTGACGCATTTCGTCAAACAAATAATGGAAAACCATGCTTGGCCAGTGCAAGCAGCTGGGATTCGTAGTGGCGGAAGTATTCCCTTTACAAGATAACCATGATTTCACCAGGTAATACGTCCTGTTTTGGCAGGATGTGAGATGGTGCGGTTTACGGGCGAAATACACATCCTCTAGGAATACCAACCACTGGGTATACCAGCAGCAGCCTCCTAAATGTCATTACAGTGGGTCAGGTCATTGGGACAGGAAGAACCCAAGTGCGCATTTGTAGGCCAACTTGTCTAGATGAATTCATGAAATGACATGGCACATGGAAGATTGTCTTCAAGCGCTGATCGAAGAGTCGATGACCGTCAGCTTTCGTATGTCATCGTTTTGAGCATAGAGTCACTGTTCTGGGGGATCCCACAGTTGGGGAAGAAACCCATGAGAGGTACAAAATGGGACGCCAGGGACCCTTGTGTGCCTAAGAGTGTGGTCTCCGTCACAACATGGATGTGTCAGTTTCGTGCGAGGAGAGGATGAACCGATATAAAAATTCCGAGTACCATGACCGAGAGGCAAAGTCAAATTCCAACAGAGATGTTGACAAAATGGCGGACTACCTTCTGTCAGGGGTTACCAATGCGCGGGAGACCAGGGATAACTGGACCAATCCACAACCTGCCTACCTTCGCTGCGCAGTGGACTCGACCGCCGGGTCTCATTCTGTCTCTAGCTGAAGAGGCCTTAGTCATCTCTGGTCTAGCCCGCGTGAAGTCGTCCTGGTACCACAACCCTCGGAGGTAAGAGACACATATCCTTTTATTAGTTCAGAGACAGAGGGAATGCGGTGTCCAGCCTCACGAGCTGAATATTCTGCGAAGATTTGTTCCGTTTGGCAGCCAAGCTTAGTGGAGTAACTGACTCGCGAACCAGAGGCCGGAGATCGTAGGGCAAGATGGCGGACGAGTCCTTCTGAAGCCGAAATCGAGGTCGCTGGGAAGACCAATCATCCAACAGCTGCCATAGGCTCCTGGCGGTCTTCTTTGTGTCGGATGAAGAGCGAGCAGGGCTTGGAGGGAGAGATCGGCTGCCTGGTTGCTCTTGGCCCCTAGACGCAAGAATGCTTGGGCAGAGCATTGTTATCTGCCCATGCGCGAGGTCCACACTTGGGCGAACCTAGTTGGCGCGCCCTCCGCTATCGATTCGACAGTGTATGTTGCTCCGGCTCAAGATACTCCTCGTTCTAGTGTGTTCCGGCTTGCACACGGTAAACACATTTTCCTTCTCTTGCTTCCCCTGACGTCGGCCCGAGGCCGTAGGGCTAGCTGAGCTGTCAGTGTTTTCGCTGCTGCGCTCGCCCTGCGTGCCGGTGAATCTCGCACCTGCCCGTACCCTGTATAAATCGTTCGCCGTGTTGTGTCTTTGTCCTCCCTTCGGCAGCTGTGTTTTGTTGTGTGGGTGTTTGAAAATGAACGAAAAATGTGCCCTGTCAAGTGAATTGTATTGTATGTTTTTCTAACTGTCGTGCATGCATCACCGGTGGGAGCGTGTGTACACGAAAACTACACGTGGTTTTTCTCGGATCTCTGTCGTCTACTCTTTGTCACTCGTTTCGTAGAGGGTTTCAAATAATGTAGGCTATGATGTACATATTCGTGAGGACATGGAAACTATTACTACACTCTGCTGCTACCCTATTCCACAATGAATATAGTTTTTAGAGAAATGCAACTAACGTAGTGCTTCGATCTAAATCTGTGCGAAATGACAAGTGTCGGAGACAGCAATCGACGCGTCAAGCGTAGATTCTGCACGTGGGGTATAGGCCTATCAAACGTTTGTCTTCGTTCGAGTTTCCTTATACCGACAGGTGTTTGTATGGTGTGCATGCTGTCCTTTAATTAAAGCTGAGGCTACCTCGTCATCAGTAAGTCTCGACAGGACGTGTGATCACTTGGTGTAGTCGCTCAGTCTCACTCTGATGATCTGATTTGTGGATTAGTGGATTGTTAATGTTAGTCTTGCCCGTTGCATTTGCACTATTCGAACCTCGCGACCATGTGTGTTGATGCGATGTTATGCTTTGCTGACTGATCATGATTGTGTGTGTATGTGCGATCATGAACTCTTTTGATTGCTGCGTGTGGGTTTGTGTGTGTTTTGTGTGCGTATACGTGTGTTTTATCTCTGCCTGTGTTGTTTGCCTGCCTTTGTGTGGACAATCAGTACTTGATCTGATGGAGTGGAGTGGTGATGATGTTACAACAGTGTGCGCTGTCATATTTATTCCTTTTTACATGGCTTTGACTTGAAAACCATAACATCTTCAATAGATTTCAGTTTATCACAGAGCAGTTATTTTAAATGGCCATAAATGTTTCAGACAATCTTTTTGCACAGTTCTGCTTTGAAGTGTGTGTGTGTGTGTGTGTGTAGTGTAGTGTAGTGTGTGTGTGTGTATGCACGTGCACATGTGTGTGTGCGTCTGTGTTGCACATGTCAGTCCTTGTTGGAATTTCTGGTGTATTGTTTGAATTATGATCATGACTAGCATTTTCCCCTTTGTAACTGAATGGATGTTTACATGAGCAAAAACTTAACCATGGCTGTTTTCAAGGAAAGGCTGCTGTTGTAACACTTCCAATGGACAAATATTGATGTGACTTGCAGAACATGATGGGGAAAGCAGGGCATCAGGCACCCACTTTTTTATTTTATAAAATCATTCAGTTCTGTAAACAGATGTATCAAGTTAGAGTAAACAAATTGAGGACACTAATATCCAATGAAACCATACAGACTGTTCTACGAAACTAAATATTTTAAAACACATTTTATTTCTTGCAGTGAACTTCATGCTCTCAGGGCATAACTGATTAAGCCCACGGAGGTTGGGGCATTAGGCCCCAACCTGAAAGACATATTTTGGTTCATTTTATTTCGTTTGAAATACAATGTAAAAAATATGTCATAAACGCATGGAATCACACAGGAGGAGAATTTTTGTTGGATAAGTTTAACTTTTAATTGGTGTGCCAATGCACAGAAGCAAGGTCCAAAGCGACATGATGCAGCCCCAATATCTCATTAGTAGCCTATGACAGCTCAAGACCAACCTTGATTGTATGATTAGGGTAGCACTGAAAGCCCAGCAGTCATAGTTCCTGACAACGAGAGGATGATATTCAGTAACTCTATGTTGTATTTGAAATTGTGTCCTAACAGGTGTAGAAACCACCAACCTTTTTAAACTCCATCACTAATTTGCAACAACAAAATCAAAATTGTTTAAAACTATAAAACTTTATGAGAGTTACATAGAAGAGCTGTTTGCCTCAGGTTTTAAAGTCTTGTGGCTACTTGCACCCATGGATCAAAAGAAACAGAACACTTAGACTGCAGTCATGCAACCCTTCCATCACCACTTTTTGGCAGTGTAGACCAATCCAGTAGGCTACATGTGATACCATTCATCAAACAAAGTATATGGTTTCCATTTTTTTCCTCCGATTTGTAATTATACTAATGGCAGAAACTGCTGTTTTTGACTCACATGCGAAGCAAAAGTGAGTCTATGTACTCACCCGTGTCGTCCGTCCGGGCGTCCGTGAAAAACTTTAACGTTGGATTTTTCTCGGAGACTATTAAGTCTATCAACACCCAATTTGGCATGATGGTGTATGATGACAAGGCCTCAAAAAACATACATAGTGACTTGACCTTGCTTCAAGGTCAAGGTCGCAGGGGCCATAAATGTTGTCTAAAAAAACAGCCATTTTTCACATTTTCCCAATTTTCTCTGAAGTTTTCGAGATTGGATACCTGACCTATATATGGTGTATAGGGCAAAGTAATCCCTATCTTTTGATACCAGTTTGATTGACCTTGCTTCAAGGTCAAGGTCACAGGAGCTCTTTAAAGTTGGATTGTATATATATTTTGAAGTGACCTTGACCCTGAACTATGGAAGATAACTCTTCCAAACTTCATAACATTGTAGTACACATGTTATACTTTAATCATGAGACACATTTGGTCACATATCATCAAGGTCAAGGTCACTTTGACCCTTATGAAATGTGACCAAAATGGGGTAGTGAACCACTAAAAGTGACCATATCTCATGGTAGAAAGTGCCAATAAGCACCATTGTGCTTCCTATGTCTTGAATTAACAGCTTTGTGTTGCATGACCTTGGATGACCTTGACCTTGGGTCAAGGTCACATGTATTTTGGTAGGAAAAATGTGTAAAGCAGTTCTTAGTGTATGATGTCATTGCCAGGTTTAGTTGTTTGACCTTGAAGGACACCTGAAGGTCAAGGTCATGTAAAGGTCAAGGTCATGTAAAGGTCAAGGTCAAGCATGTGAGTCGTATGGGCTTTGCCCTTCTTGTCTTGACATAATGCCACAGAATATGATACAGAAAATGGAAGGGTAATACGCCAATAGGCACCAACTCATTTTACTGACATTTAAGGATAAGTGTATAGAGCTATAAGAAAAGAAGAAAGAAACACATGCTAATTTAGCATAGATAGAGGTGGATCTTATGTTTTGTCAGACCTGTATTGCCTTGTTGACATTAACTATTTTAAGTTTAGATACAAATTGCTAAAATTAAGTCCCCATCACATTTTGATTGACTCTCATGGGCTTTGCCTTTCTCATTCAAGACATATAATGCCACATTTCATGTGATGTCTCATGCCACTGTCTGCCACTTCTTGCTGCCATTCCCACACCACCTCTAGCTGTCCTGGATGGGCTGAGCTCCTGCCTGTGGTTTTTTTCCCCCACAACCCATCGCTCTAAATTTAGTGATTATGTGATTGTGTCATGGCAGAGCTGCCACTCCAAACACCAATGGTTGCTCCACAGAGCAGAATGCTTTCAAGGAGGAAAACATGAGAATGAACACACTTCATCCCTGGCAGCTAGGGGCAGTTTTGGAATGGTTGCACAATGCAGTGAGGGACATTATGTGTTGATGTACATTGTGGACTCCCACACATGTGAAACCACATGTCCTTGCAAAGAGTTCTTTGAGACTGCATGCTCCAGGATGCTTAAGGTTCCCTAGGTAGCTACTTGTAGTTCTCCGCTTGTTGTCAATCTGGTTTCCAAGCTGTGCTATGGCTAGAATGAAGTTGGCAAGAGATAAAATTTTAACATGGACCTTTACTTATGGGCTGTTATACCATGTTGAGCGAAACTGCCTGAAGAGAAAATACCTTGAGCTGCACTGTGTGTGTGTGTGGTCATCTTGAAGGTCTCCTTTTGGTCACGTATATGGCCATTCCCAGAATACTGGCTGCATTTCTGCATGTGAGCACCTTGATCATCTCTACAAAAGCTCTGTGAATAGAGAACAACATCATTATGTCCAGAGCCAATTGATTGCCCTGACCCCCCCCCCCCCCCCCCCCCCCCCCCCCCCCCAACCCCTGTCTGTTGAGGTTTGGGACCTACAGGAGTAGTTCAGCCAGGGATGTCCACAAGCTGGCAAAGAGGTAACCAGGGCCATATCAACAGGGCTAGAATAATAGAAAGCTCTGTTTCAAGGATTAGACCCCTACTCTTTTCTTTTGCACATGTATGCCCTTCTAACTATTCAACAAAATGCTGCAAAAACTATGCCAGAAGTACTCACAGTGGAACAAAGAACAAATCCCTGTCATTGTTTTAAGAAAACGTTGATGCTGAATTTTGAGGGTAATTTATGGAAAGCTTCTGTCATGACATTATGCCCTCATCACTTATGGCATATGCCACGACTACGAGGGCAAGGGTGAAGGAAGACCTTATCATGTGATCTAACTGCCTTGAAAGACTGAGCTCAACACACAAGCTGCAATGAACTTGTGGTCAAACCCAATATCCAACCCATAAGATACGCCACAAGAAAATGGCAAATGCATAACAAACATGCCTGGAGGGATTTCTGTGACTCTCAAGCCCCTGTACTGCCTTTCCCCCCCCTTGACAGTATTCCTGTTCTGCCCTTCGATTCCCCCCTTTGGCTACTTTTCATGGATTAACTCTTAAGTTCCTGTGTGATGTAGATGGACAGTTTGATTGCCTGTCTTGTAAAGAAGCTATAGATAAGAAGTAGCCTAAGTAAGATGGATGGAGAAAGGCAGAACAGGAATACCTGTCAAAAATGGAGAAAGGTACTTACAGGGACTGAAGAGTTAATAGAGCATTGGTCTTCTGATTTCATAAACTCTTGAATAATTTACCAGAAATTGGCCTTGACCAAAACATGTAATGGTGTCTGTATACTCACGCCATTTTTAGGGGGTAACCATCACCACATTTATGGCCTATGGAAAAATGGGTTGCTGAGATTGATATTCACACCGAGCAATGTCCTTGACTACTTGCTCTATGAATATTTCATTTGAATCATTAGCTTACTTCATGCACACCCGTCATAGTTCACACAGTGTATCATTTTCTGTAATGCTGTTATTGATGTTTGACTTGGTAATTCAGTCCTTTCCATGTTCCCCATACTGCCCCATGCTGCCCAATGGTGTGGTTTAGCTCTCTAGTTTTTCTGCCTTAATGCATATATGGGAAACATCAGGCATTAAACTTCCAAGGTCAGTGCGTGACCGCCAATTGTGAACAGTGAATCACAGGAAGAAAATGTATGAGAGCAGCTGGGGCATTACTGAGTTGGGTTGGTGTAGTGATGGCAGAGTGGTGATATGGAACATCGATCAGTACAGATGCCACTCTTCACCGTTCTTGGCATTGATGGCCAATAGACATACATGTATACATGTAGACTGTCTAGACCATCACAATACCAAACACCCACACTGGGAATTACCTTTGATTACTTGCCCTTTGTCATAAATATCGAAAAGCCTCTGCAGACTGTGTTTATGGACCAGAACAGCACTGCTCTTCTTGTTGGAATGCAGAAATTACATCACAGATATTGGGTCAGTGGCATTGTATGCCTTTGCAGCAAAACCTGGAAGAGAAGAAATGAGGAACATGAAATACTATAGGCTTGTCCTTGATGTTCTACAAATACAGTGGCCATCCCTATTGTGGTCAATAACATCAGGGCTGAACATTAACTTAGTTTTTCAATCTGCCTAGTCAGGCAGATTAGAATTTAATATCTACATGCTTGACACAAGCCTCAGGTTGCCTGAAACATCTTTTTACTATAGCATCCGCAAAAAAATCTATTTACTGATACATGCAAAGAATGTGATTTCTGTGCTTATCAGATTACCACTTAGTTTTTGGGAACAGGAAATCACCTCCTGTACAGACTACACCAATTAAACAGTGGGCTCCAATACAACATTCTATTTTGAAATCACTATTCCACATACACTCAGAAGAAGAAAAAAAAATCAGTTTACTGTATGATTGGAAAAAATGTTTGCTTACATGCATACTGGCCAACATACTTCACAGAATGTACAGTTTTCCCTTCTAAGTTCCGGCACTATTCAGGACACAGTGACAACACTAGCAGATTTTGTATGTCAGCAACAGACTTTCTTTCAAAGATCTCACTCTCTTGCTGCTTTCTGGTCTTCTGTCTTCCTTCCCACCATCTGTCAAGAGTCTGGCCCCAGTGTAGTCCTCACCAGAGGGACCCTACAACCTGACTGACATGAATCATGGAAAAAGACAAAAAGTATTTACAGGAACTTCCCAGCCCTTCAAACTTGTTTAGGACATGAATCCAGAAAGAGTAAACAAATTAAAGATTCCCCCCCCCCCCCCCAAATATTAAAGTGGTCAGTTGGGGAACTTCACCACACATGTAGCCTGTCCAGTACCTAGGACCACCTGCCCTGGAGGCAGTCCCTACTGTTCTGCCCTGAACTATCTGAAACATTTTCCACAGTGGGATCATTTTGGGTGACAGAAAGTAGTCACAAGGTCATGTAGGTGCCACAATGCCTCTGGACTTCATTTCTTTCACAATCGCCCTAAAGAACCCATTGTAGTAGATTAGCATACTCCTGATCTTTTCTCAAGGTCAAAAGAAATTGGAACATTTCAAAACTCAAATGAGCACTTGATATTCTAGCCAGTATTTTTGTGTCCATAACATTTGCGGGAATATTCCTGACTGGCTATTTTATGCAGTTGTTGGCCTTACTTAAACCTTGGATTTTGTGTGTGTTGTCTTCCTAGTGTGACTCATATTTTATGACAGCTTATTTGTATCAACATTTACTATCAAAGTAATCTTATGTCATACATTTGCTAAACATTTGATTCATGGTGTGTGCGACCTGATACGGCTCTGTCCTTGTGCAGCTATTGTGCCTCTGCCACTGGATGATGGACACTTGGGTAGCAAGTATTCAGTCATGAAAGATGGACTCAATATGAAGTCAGACTCTTTCTCTCTTTCAAAGACAAAATAGTGTCTGAAGTTGATTGTGCTATTGGTGTATTAGTTACCTATTACCTTGGTTCCAGACCCCATCCCCTCACTCCAGGCTTTTTTTTTACAGTGAAATGTTTAAACCTCTTCACTTTTTTCTTTCAACATTTCTCTTCCTACATCACTGTGATTTCTCTCATTTCATCTTGGTGTATACCTTCAGGAAGTTTTTGTGATGCTTCTCTTTCATGGTAACAAGCTGAAACTTTCCTCTACCTTTCTCTTAGAACATTTCTTTTCCTACGTTTGTCTGATGTCTCACACCTTTTCTTGCTTTCTACCTGCAGGAAGCTGTTGATGACAAGAAAAATGTCAACTGAGGATTATTTGTCGGACCTGCAGAATGTGGAGAAGCTGGCCTTCAAGATCATCGGCCAGCAGGCCAACGAGTCCAGTGCCACAGACTCTCATGGAGACCCACTGGACTCGAAGGGCCTCGATGGCAATGGAAACAAGTCTGAATCAGAAGACAGCAAGGCCCACAAGGATGCTTCAAAACAGAAAGTGAAACCAGTGGCTTCCAAAGCGAGCGACAAGGAGAGTGGTGCAAGTGAATCCAAAGCCAAGGGCAGCAGTGATGTTGTGGATGGTGCAGCAACGAAAGAAGCATCTGTGGACGGATGTGATTCCAGGACAGACCAGTCCCCTGTTGATGACTTTATTGGACAGGCAATGTCCTGTCTCAATGCCCTGAACAGCTCCCAAGAACCACCATTGCCAAGCGATGTCAAACCTGCAGTCAACAAGGAGTCGGCAGGGAAGCCTGCTGTATCTTCTGAACTCTCCAAGGCCAGAAGTTCTTTGGACAAGTCAAAGTCTGCCTCGGCTGTAGATGGTGCCAATACAGTAAGTGCTGCAGCAAGGCTTTCTTGTGGGAAGTGTTCTTTCCAGTGTGCCAGCAGCACTGAGATGTCCAAACATGACTGTTCAGCTTCAACGGATCCTTCACAGGATCCATCTCAGGTGATTACAGTGAACCTTGTGGACAAGAACAAGTTGGAGTGTACTGAGTGTTCCTTCAAAGCATGGGGAAGTGCTTTTGAGGAACACCTGATGTGCCACCTCATGTACAACCCTTATCAATGCCTCTACTGCAAGGAGGCATTTCGGAACCGCTCCGAGATAAGCCGCCATGTCCTCATGGTCCACCCAAGCCAGAAAATGAACTGTGCACTCAAGGCCATGAAAACTGCCAAGTCTCTGATTGAAAAGGCTGTGATGAATGGCTCTCACACATTCCGTGTTGAGGTGAAGGGAAAAGTTCCAGTAATTTCTGTAAGGAAGAGGCAGTCCAGTGGAGTGCAGAAATCACCTGCTTCTGATGCTCCTGCTGCTGCTGGTGCTCCCTCGGACTTGAAGATGAAAAATAGTAATCCCCCTTTTAGAGACTCTTCCCAGGAATCAAAGTCATCCAAAATGCCCAAACCTACAGCTGAAGTGAAACCTGTTTCAGAGATGGAGTCTTCAAGGAAGCTGGAGGCTATTTCCAAAGAGAGGTTGACGCCACCTTCCAGGAAAACTGACTCCAGCAATTCTATTACTGTTGCCCCTGGTGACCTTAGTTCCTCTTTGAAAAAAGTTGAAACTATAGTATCCAGCAATAGCTTGAGCAAGGGAAGCCTCTTGGTGAAAACTCCCCCTGCTGTAGGCCTCAGCAAAAAACCTTTGGGAAGTGTTCACAGTGTCTTGAGCCCCTCAGTAACTGTCAAGGATCCAGCCCCCATAGAGACAAAAACAGATGGGGGCCACTCTGCAGAAAGCCAGCCTGCAGCAAAGGAAAAAGTTCCTGCTGATCATCCTGACCAGAAAGTGCCTGATAGACCCTCTGGCCAGGAGGAGGCCAGCAAAGCAAATGAAGACAGAGACCTCTCAGCAAGCACTGAAACAGGCACCAAACTCAGTGCATCCTCCTCGTCCAGTTCAGATCAGGACAAGCCAGCTGAGGCCAAAGTTGAGAGGCCAGTCATAGAGGCCAAAGTTGAGAGGCCAGTCATAGAGGCCAAAGTTGAGAGGCCAGACATAGAGGCCAAAGTTGAGAGGCCAGTCATAGAGGGCAAAATCAGGAGAAACAAACCAAAAGCAGACAGTACTGATCAGGTGATCTCAGTTATCGGTGTCAAACCGTCAGTCCCAGGGCCTCTGAAGCCCAATCTTGCTGATCTTTCCACTAAAATGGAAGAAAACGTCACTGCTGCAGTCACTCAAGGCAGTATTGCTGAAGAAGGCAAGGGCAAGATAGATGAGGAAGGCAAGGACAGGATAGATGAGGAAGGCAAGGACAGGATAGATGAGGAAGGCAAGGACAAGGTAGATAAAGAAGGCAAGAACAACATAGATGAAGAAGGCAATGTCAAGGTAGACGAAGAAGGCAAAGACAAAATAGATGGAGAGAGCAAGGACAAAGTAGATGAGGAAGGCAAGGACAAGGTAGATGAAGAGAGCAAGGACAAGGTAGTTGAAGAGAGCAAGGACAAGGTAGTTGAAGATGTTCCCGAGTCCAAACCTGCTCACAGCCAGGATAAGCTCCCTCTGACTGCGATGGAAGACGAGATGGAGGACATGGTTGCTGAGCCTGCTAAGACTGGGGGAAAAGAGAGCTCAAGGCAAGCAGATGAGGAACCCATGGAAATAGAGGCAGATGATGCAGAAAAGTCTGGATTGTTGCCATCGGAGACACAAGAGTCAAAGGAGACAAGTGCTGGGAGTGATGGCGTTGCTGAAGAGAAGAAAGCAGAGAACACAGAACAGCCCACTCAAGGAGCTGCACCATTGAAGATGGCACCTGATGATGCAGAGCCACAAGTTTTCAATGACCAATCTGGAGCAGTGGCTCTGGACTTGGAAGCAGCTGAGGTTGCCCCTGGTGCATCAACAGCAGTTGCCCCAAGTGCTGCTGAAGAACTTGCTCCAAGTGCCGCTGAAGAACTTGCTCCAAGTAAATCAAAGGAGGTGGCTCCTTGTGCATCTGCAGAGGTAGCCCCAAGTGCATTGACAGAGGTTTCCCCTGGTGTATCCACAGTTACTGCCCCTGGTGTATCCATAGATACTGACCCCAGTGTATCTGCAGACTGTGCTCCTGGTGTGTCCATGGATACTTCCCTTGGTGAATCCAGAGACACTGTATCTACTAAGAAAACTTCTGGTGCATTGGTTGAGGATGCCCCTAGTGTGCCTGAAGAGGTTCTTCCAAGTGCATCTGCAATGGTTGACCCCACCTTGGCAACAAAGGTTACTCATGGTGCCTCTGAAGAGGTTACACCTTATTCATCTGAAGAGGTTACACCTTTTGCACCTGAACATGTTACACCTGGTGCATCTGAAGAGATTTCAACTGGTGTATCAGAAGACATTACACCTGGTTCATGTAAAGAGGTTACTCCTGGTGCATCTGAAGAAGTCACTCCCAGTGCATCTGAAGAGGTCACTCTCGGTGCATCTGAAGAGGTCACTCCCAGTGCATCTGAAGAGGTCACTCCCAGTGCATCTGAAGAGGTCACTCCCAGTGCATCTGAAGAGGTCACTCTCGGTGCATCTGAAGAGGTCACTCTCGGTGCATCTGAAGAGGTCACTCCCAGTGCATCTGAAGAGGTCACTCCTGGTGCTTCCGAAGAAGTCACTCCCGGTGCATCTGAAGAGGTCACTCCCAGTGCATCTGAAGAGGTCACTCTCGGTGCATCTGAAGAGGTCACTCCCAGTGCATCTGAAGAGGTCACTCCTGGTGCTTCCGAAGAAGTCACTCCCGGTGCATCTGAAAAGGTCACTCCTGGTGCATCTGAAGAGGTCACTCCTGGTGCTTCCGAAGAAGTCACTCCCGGTGCATCTGAAAAGGTCACTCCCGGTGCATCTGAAGAGGTCACTCCCAGTGCATCTGAAGAGGTCACTCCTGGTACATCTGAAGAGGTCACTCCCGGTGCATCTGAAGAGGTCACTCCCAGTGCATCTGAAGAGGTCACTCCTGGTACATCTGAAGAGGTCACTCCCGGTGCATCTGAAGAGATTGCCAAAGCAGTATGTACTCAGGTTTTGCCAAGTACTAAAGCTGAAGAGAAGGATGCTGAAGAGAGGACGACTGCAGAGGCAGAGGAAATTGCCGAGTCTGAGGCTCAGCATCCACATGTGGATGCCGATGAAACTGCCACTTCCAGCACAGAGAACTGCCAACAGGATGAGGCTGAAACTGCAAGTGGATCACGGACACATTCTTCAGATGCTGAAGTGCCATCAACTGAAGCAACTGCTGCAAAGGAACAAGGACAGAGTACAGGTGTTCAAGATATGGATGTAGACCCACCTAGTTGGGCTTCAACATCACAAGCAACCCCCTTGGGTGATGTGGAGGCAGCAGCAGACAGTGGGGAGACCAAGACTCAACGGGAGGCTATTCCTGCTGATGACCAGACCTCTGCAGGCACCGAGGTGAGTTTGTCCTTGTGTCTCAATGTAGCAGGAGCCCTCAGAAAAGATGGCTGAAGGACAACTGCAACAGTTCCCAACTTCTTACCTTCCATGTTTCAGAGGCATGTGCATTTGGTTTCTATTGAAGCAATGGGTAAATGTAGATTAACACTTGCTTGCAATATGATAGTGCACTCCAGACCCAGGGAAAGCTTTTAGTGGAACAGATGAGGTGGGCCTTACAAGTTCCTGTAGTGAGGCCTTCATCTTTGAAGAGGGAGGGTGTGTGTGTGTGTGTGTGTGTGTGTGTGTGTGTGTGTGTGTGTGTGTGTGTGTGTGTGTGTGAGAGAGAGAGACAGAGAGAGAGAGAGAGAGCCATTGTAGCTCATGTGACATGTATACAAAGAAACCAGACACAAGAATTTGGGATTGTGATCCAGTCTATCACTTTGCATCAAATGATAATCAGAACAGGAGGGAAAAGTTACCTCTTCTTACTGCAGATTGGGAGAATCAAAGTTGTCATTGAGATGGCTTTGCAGCTTGACCTGTAAACACAGCTAGAGCTTGATCAAGTGTGAAGTGTTCTCTTGAACTAGCATGAGTTTCAAGTGTCTCACAGCCCCTGGTCAGCACTGAATGCATGAACATTGCTCAAATTGAAAACAAGATATACTGCTCATGAATGCTGATGTAGTGATGTGTTTGAAACAGAAGAACTGAGATCTATAGACAATGAGATGGTTCAATATCCTGGTTTTTAAACAAAGGTATGTCTGCTACATGTATTGAACATATGTGACCAGCCACGACAAAACCAGTGCTAAGTCGCGCGGCCCTATTTTGCGCTAAGTCTGAGAAAAGGCAGGGAGGGTCAATCTGGGTGATTTTCACTTTTTGATAAAAATAGATTCTACATGGTTCAAACTATCATGCCAGTAAAGGAAACATTTTGAAGAATTATATTTTGATGGTAAAATAAAGACTTTTGTCTTATGCATTGTTTCAAAAGCTCCCTGTAATTAGCATTAATTGCCTCATTTTAGCCGCAATAAACACACCTAAACCCTTGCAGAACCCCTTCATGTTATATACCGTTAGAAAGGCCGCTCTCTCGGCGTTCCCGCTCTGTGGATGTCGAAGAAAAATAAGGTCGGCTATTTTTAGAAACGGAGTTTGAAATACCGTTGCTAAGGTGTTTAATGTCTGAAGAGGGAAAATCTTTTGAGACCATTTTTTCAAAATGACCGCTGCTTCAGTACCCAACTTGAAATGCCTGTAACTCCTGTTCTAATTAACTCACATTGTTCATGCTTATATCAAAACAAACAGAAATGAATGCAGAATTCAAAAGTATTAAAACCCTATTTTGTCAAAAAAATGACTTAGCACTGGTTTTGTCGTGGCTGGTCACATATAGTCTTTTTGAATTGAGAATCAACATTTGTATTGTCAGCTCGACCTTTCTGGGTTGTTTGATCAAATGTGATGTTGCATTGGAGGGCTGAACATTAATGTTTGGTGCCAGGCAGGTTGAAATGACATTTACTTGCCCAAAACCTGTTGCCTAAACCACCTTTTTATTGTAACATTCGCACACACACAAATCCATTCATTGATGCAATGAACGGATTACAGAAAGAATGCAACGTATCTGCTTATCAGATTTATCACCTTCTACTTGGAAACAGGAAAACACCTCCTGTGCAGAATACAGGAATGAAATTGTCAACTCAAGAACGATTTTCTAATTTGACATAGAATTCCATACATTACCATGAAAAGTTATCAGATGTTGTATAACTGGTACAAGAATGTGTACATGCATGCAACATACCCCATATAATAATATAGATCTATATAGTTTTCCCTTCTAAGTTCAGGCACTATTCAGGACACAGTGACAACACCAGCAGATTTTGTATGTCAGCAACAGACTTTCTTTCGAAGATCTCACTCTCTTGCTGGCCTTTTCATCCTCTGTCTTCCTTCCCACCATCTGTCAAGAGTCTGGCCCCAGGGTAGTCCTGAGCAGAGGGACCCTACAACCTGATTGACATGAATCCAGAAAGAAACAAAAAATGAAAGGTTTTTATAGTTTGTATCTTGAAAATTAACCTGGTGGGGTTAGACAGCTTCACCACGCCTGTAGCCTGCCTGATGCCTAGTTCCTCCTGCCCTGGGCCAGTTAGGCTGTCCTTAATGTTCAGCCCTGCATGCTATGGAGTTGTGATGAAGGCACAACTTCAAATTCAGTGGTATTCAAAAGAACTGGAAGGCAGAACACCTGGGAAACTCCTTGGCTGTACAGAAAGTTTTTACTGATGCCCACCAAAGTGAATCTAGAGAGTAACATTCTTCATCCTTCAAGTAGCAGTACCTTATCTCCTTCCTTCCCATCCCGTCTGTCTTGCTATATTCATCCAAGGCTCAAGCACTGATCCTCAGTTCTTCCTTTTTTCCACAACATTCTTTCTTTTTCTAATTCTCTGATTCAGGCTTGGAAGAATGAGGTTAGCACTGTGCAGGATGTCAAAGGAGTGTATGCACACCGTGGGCAGGGGTGGATCAATGCTCCCCTTGTCATCTGACAGCCCTGGCTGCTGGGCTTTTGGGGCCAATTCCAGTGAAGCCAGGGGCCGTCCCAAGCACTGCCACTTTGATGTAGAGTGAAGTAATGCCCTCAGAATGATCCAGCATGGAGTCAGTTTCAAAATGACAGGCTGATCTGAGCTGTCAAAGCCTTCTTGGTCATTTGTTATATATTTCCCTGGTTCTGGATTTCTAAGCCACAAATACTCTTAGGCATCTTTTTGGTGAGCACAAAAAGTGTCCATTAAATTTGTTAAACTTGAATGGTGATCATTATTACTTGTTCAGTTGATTGATACAAATCACAGCAAAATGTCCAACTCACAGCCAAATTTGAAAAAGGTTTTGAAATTCAAGAAGACCGGAATTAGATCTATACACGCCCCTTCTTGCAGTTATCCAGGACTGCAACATGCAGACCAAATTAGTCTCTCCGTATCATGCCTTTTGCACCATTCCATCTCTAGCACTATTCATCTTCCACTGATGTGCACATGAGCATGAGCATTTATTTATATAACATGTGGTAATTACAGTTGTAGATATTTTCCTGTAGTTGTTACCCCAAGATTTGATGCAGAAACATGCAACTTCAATTGGAGGATGTTAGCAAGCCCCATTCTAAGTGAATGCTTCTCTTCAGATGTGTCCAAAGCTATGATTTTGTCTGGAGACTTACTCCTCTTTGGCATGTACCCAGATAAATCTGCATCTGCTCTGTGAGATACAGAAACCTGTGGAATAAATAACTGTTTGACGTGTCTCTTTACAGTCTATCAGAAAGTGCACTCTGCACATGCTTATGATGCTTTCAATGTTTGGTCCTCAGGTACAATCAAGTCTGTCTGTAAGTCCATCAGCAAATGCTGAGAACGCAGGCATTGCTGAATTACCTGCAAATGAAGAAGAGAAAGATGCAAAGGGGGCAGAGGATTCTGCCAGCAGCGACCATGTGACAGAACATTCAGAGGAGCCAGCCAACACCAATGACTCTGATGATGATGTTGGACTGAAAATTGTAGCATCTTTTTCTCTACAGTCTGCTGCTGACGGAGCTGAAGGTGGATCTCAAGAAACTGGCAATGATGGCTTGCCTCAGTGGGAAGATGATATGCTTGGAGAGAAAACTCTAAGGAGCAATGCTCCTCCTTCAAAGCATGCAAGTTCAGATGATTCGCACCCTACAGAACATGCTGCCACAGAGAGGGAAGACGAGGCATCTCTTTCCCCTGATAAATTGGACTTTCCACCCCAAACTGTAGGGGAGTCTTATGAATCCAGTGGAGACTTCAAGGCCACCACCGACACAGCTTCTTCTTCCTCACTAACATCACAGCCTCCCCGTCTGGCTGACCCACCGCCAACAGTCGTCCCAGTGATGGAGAATTTCTACGTGTGTGGATTTGGTCACTGCCCATTTAGCAGCGTCTTGTCGGGAGACTTTAGGGAGCATATGCTGTTAAACCACCTCGATGAGAAGCTCTACCACTGCTACCACTGTGGCTGCATGATGATAAACGATGACAGCCTTCTACGCCACATGTCCAACCATGGCGTGACAAACTTCAAGAAGACACCTCTGTATCTGTGTGGGGCGGACGCCTGCAGGTTCGGGACGAACCTTACTCAAGATCTGGTCAGCCACATGGAGATCTGTCATCCGAACTTGACGTACTTCATGTGCAGGGAATGCGAGGACTACTTCCGGTCCCTTGAGCATCTCATCAGGCACTTTGAAGTCAACTTGCTGAACGTGGTCAGCTGCCCCCACTGTTCGGCCAAGGGGTCCCAGCGGAGGGAAATCCTCAAGCACATTGCTGTCTACCATCCAGGAAAGGCCAAGATGGTCTCTGTCGGAAAGCAACTCCTGTGTCGAGAGCGAAAGATGAACAACTACTTCCCCCAGCCAAAGCCAGTTGAAACCCCTTTCCCGTCTCACGTGTTGCCGCATCCTGCTGCTTCTTTCGCCACTAGTGTCTCCAGAGCGCTGAATGGTCAGGAAGCTTTGTTTTCTGCCCCTCCTGCAAGACAATCGGACCCTGCATATCTTCCTGATTGCTTCATCACGTCTGCCCACCTTGTGAATGTGAAGAAGGAGAAGATTGACCATGGCTATGATGCTGCTCTTAGAATCTCTGAGGGGAATGGCAGCTCAGGAACTCACCAGGAAACATCTGCTCAGCCAGCAGGCGCTAGTGGCACTCAAGGCCTTCTTTGCTGCCAGCAATGTACATTTGTGGCAAAGGACACAAAGCAGATGAACAACCATGCATCCTGCCACAATGTTCCTGCCTCCAAGAAGCAGAGATTCGTTTGCATGTACTGCCCCCAGAACGTTGGTGACTTTGAAAGCTTCAAGCACCACATTCAGAGTCACCCTGGTTCGATCCAGTTCCACCGATACAAGTGTAAACAGTGTTCCTTTGACACGAACCAGCGGTTCATGATGCTCCATCACATCCGCAAGACGAATATCAACCATGACTTCTTGCCCAACGAGGGAGACATGTTTGACATTGTCGAAGAGACTCTGCACACCGCGGTGCTCATGTGTGATCACTGTGATTTCAAGACCAGGTCTCAGATCAGCATGGAGATTCACAACCGACGAGAGCATCACATTGACACTGTGGACCAATCTTCCAGGATCAGCATGAAAGAAGGCAATGTCTCTCACTTGGCTCCTCAGGAGATCGAGCGGCAAAAACTACTTGCTCTAGCCAACTCTGCAAGCCCTTCATCTGGGGGAAACCCCGAGACGCCGTCACATCGATTCAAGTGCCCCATCTGCCAGTATCTGTTCCCAAAGCAGTCCTGCCTTAAGGATCACATCCGGACGCATACAGACGCAGGGGTCATCACGCTGACTATGTTCACCTGCAAGTACTGCACGACGTCCTCCACTTCCAAGGACATCATCAGCTACCACCTGAAGGAGAGGCACCCCACAAGGGATTCTTGCCTCATCAAAAAGCTCCTCTCTCTGGATGTCAAGACCCTTGATTCTCCGTCCCCAGTCGTGCCTACAGCTCCACTTCCACGTCTAGTTCAGAAGCCGCAGCAGTCCACAGCTCGGGACGAACAGCCTATTTGGATTATCATCCTTCCCGGCACAGACGAAGGGAAAGACACAGCATACCTGTGCCAGATCTGCTACAAAATGTATCAAGGCCTTGACAGTTTCAGAGGTCACTGCCTTACCCTGCACCAAAATGTCCTTTTGATGGGTCGCAGGACCCCCAATGGCCGGCTCTACCAAATGTCAACAAACTTTGTGGACGTGTCCCAGGATCTTGAGGGAACACCAGGTCTCAAGGACGAAGCCTTGGTCATCCCAGATAAACAGGTCTTCTCTGGTTCTGTGCCATGTCCCAAATGCAGGAAGTATCTCAGTTTCTTCCGCCGCAACATCATGCTTCACGTGCAAAAACAGCACCCAGAAATAACCCTCATCCCACAGAATGCCATACCAAGAGCTTACCAAGACCTTGGGCATCCGCCAGAAGCTGCTCCTCCTCCTGCTCCTGCTCCTGCTCCTGCTCCTCCTCCCCCTCCTGCTCCTGCTCCTGCTCCTGCTCCTGCTCCTGCAAAACAAAGTCGAAAAGGCAAAGGACGTGGTGATCTCTTTACAGTGGGCAGTGCTTTGCTGGATGAGAAGATCAGTCCTTTGTACCAGACGATAGGCGACGAGATGATGAGCTGTACTTTCCACTGCTTACTCTGCAACACCTCGCACACCAAAAAGTACTTCATGCATGTGCACATCATGCAGCATCTGGACCTACAGCTGTGCCAATGTGCACACTGTGACTACTCCGGCTTCCAGAAGTACAAGATCGTCAATCACGTAAAGAAAAATCACCCAGGTCGCCCAGTCAAGGTCAAATTCCTCCAAGTCGACATTGACGCACGGGTGCAAGAGTTTCTGCCCCATATTAATGCAATCCCTATTTCTTCTCAAGCTGCAGCCTCATCAGCACCACCCTCACCCATTGTCCACCTGCCAGAGGAGAATCAGGCCATCGTTGAGTCTAAGAAAGCAGAAACGCCCGGGAAGGATTCGTCATACAGTCTCGGGAGTGACAAGCTAAACGAAAGTCTGGCATGTCTGTACGAGACCACAGAGATGGGTCACTGCCGCTGTCTCCTGTGCGCTGCCGACTTTCAGCGTCGCTTTGCGATCCACCGCCACTTGCTCACACACCACCTCAAAGTGTCCTTGCTCAAGTGCCACTACTGCATGTTCAAAGGCGTAGAGAAGAACCAGATCATCGACCACATTCTGGCCAAGCACAAAAATGAGGCCATCCAGGCCGACACTCTCAGGGTAAACTTCATAGAAAAGGTCACGTGTCTGCTGGAACGCCACGGTTCCCTGACGAAGTACTCGCTGACCTCATCATCCGAAAAGAAGGCACAGAAGCGCCAGGGTTCCAGCTTGCTTACTTTGCTCACCAGATCATCCTCAGCACGCCCTCCACCCTCGAAACAGGCCAGAGGCCCTGGAGCAAGTCGTTTATCAGCCAGTTCTGGCAGTGAGCCTTTCCAGCTGGGAAAGGATTCGCTCCACGCTGCCTTGCTTCCCTTTCTGATCGAAGGCTCAAAAGGCTCGCTGAAGTGCAAACATTGCAGCCTGCAGTTCCCCAAGCGCTACCCCATGCACAGACATATCCTCATGAAGCACCTCCGGCTTCCCATCCTCCAGTGCTCGTTGTGCTCCTACGTGGGGTACGAGCGCTATCAGATCTCCTCCCACATCGCCGATAACCACAAAGGGGAGAACGCGAGGGGGATCGAGAGGGATGTAGACGTGAAGGCAGCGGTTGAGGAGTTCATGAGAGCTCAGCCAAGAAAGCAAACGCCGAGCTCCTCCAAAGATGGGTCAACGAGCGAGGATATCAAACCTGACATCAACAAGCTCAACGCTTCCATGTCTGAAAGCGGCGAGTCCAACAACAGCACAGGTCACCTTGTCGTTTCCAAGTTCTGGCAGAAGAAGAAGGTGGCAGAGCCTCCATCCCCGGCATCCCCCTCATCCTCCGGCAGCAAGGGTTCGCGATATCCACCAGCTGGAAGGCCCAAGAAGCAACGTCTGGACGTTGTTACCAGCATACGGATCATCCATACTGGAAGGAAGTTTCACTGCGAAAAATGCCAGTTCGAGTCCCTCCACCGGTCCAACATTCAGCGCCATATCCTCCGAGTGCACGAGGGCTACACCGAGAAGCAATGCAGTCTGTGTGGGTACAAAACCCTCAGCTCTCTTCTCTTGAAAGAACACATGCAGGAAGTCCACAGTGACCAGAGAATCAGGGCAGAGGAATCTGTATCTTCACCTGAAGCTTCTTCAAAGGGTCAAAGTTCTCCTAGGATGGCCATGTTTGCTTGCGCCTACTGCAGCTTTGAAACGAATGATGCTGAAATGATTTCCCAGCACACGACGGAGAACCACGGGGAACAGATGGACAACAACATTCCGGGAGATTCCTTTGCTTCCCACAGCTCTTCTCGGAAGAGGACCCATGAAGCAGGTCATGAAAGTGGGCTGGACCCCAAGTTCCCAAAACTGGACTGGCTGGGAACCAGACCGACCACCAGGCCTAGCTTTGCTGACCGTGAGCGGGAGGAGAACCACTGCTGCCCTTACTGCCCTTTCCTCTCTTCGTCAAAAGTCGCCTTGAGGTTCCACATGAGGAAGCACCGCTGCGAGCCCAAGGAACCTGAAAAGCCCAAGAGGAAACAGTTCAGCTCCGTGATGCAGTCCCACACAAAGGATGGCCGGCCGCTGAGATTCGAGTGCACCTTCTGTGGCATCAGGACACGGCAGCTGACGAGGATGCGCTACCACTACAACCGCCACATGAACTACAAACCCTACAAGTGCACCACCTGTGGGCGGGATTTCCCTTCTCCGGATCAGATGCGAAAGCACGCCAAGCGAGTTGATCACAATGTAGATTTCATCTATGAGAGGGAAGAGGAGATGGAAAAGAAAGTCAGCAAAATGGTGGAGGACGGGAGGATCAACCTTAAGAAGAGGAAGAGTCCTACAAAAAAAGGCGGGAAGCAGCCACAGCCAAAGGCATCGACCTCAAGACCTGTTCCGGCAGCTGTGGTCACTGCCACAGTGGACACCAGCCTGGACTCGAGTGGTGTTGCCGATGAGGATGACATGGAGGGTGAAGACCCAGCTCAAGTGTCCATATTTGAGTGCACCCTCTGCTCAACCAAGAGGACCTGCTTCCAGAACCTGAAGCGCCACCACGTGAAGGAGCATCGCAAGAACAAGCTGCTGTGGCGGGATGCAGAGACGGGCTTCATTGCCAACATGAAGGGCGTTGTGACCAGGTTCACGGGGCCAGTCTGGGAGCTGACAGTGAAGGAGGATGACATGTATGAAGAGGTGGTGGTGGACGATAAGAAGACCTTCAACTGCAAGCGATGCCCATTCCAGAGCCCGTTGGTTCAGGCCATCAAGTCCCACCTCAAGTCCCACCTGGTCAAGACCTTCCTGTGTGCCTACTGCACGGCCCGCTACTTCCACAGGTAAGCCATTAGGTGTGGGGCTGGCTGGTGCGTGAGCTATGTGTCCAGTGTGTTAGGATGCTTTTGGTTGGACTACTTCCAGATGAGAGCTTGAATTTGTGGTGAGTTTGAATGTTGAGGTAGATTAGTCACAGTTCAAAGAGTCTTTTCTGAGCTCAGATGAAACATTATTTCTGGTTATGATCGAGTAGGGATTGGAATGGTTGGTGAGGTTAAATAAGCACAAAATTCATCTTCTGACTATTGGATCATCTAAGTTCTGGAATGAAGGAGGAAGCAGTAGTTGTAAGATGGGGATTTAATTGCATCTATTCTTGGTAGCATAGTCATGGTTAGATCTGTGTCCCTTGGTGTCCAAGTTAAGATGGGCGTCTCTTCAAAATTGTTTGCCCCATGTCCAGGGGGAAATGGAAAAATGTCAATGTCTGGATTCAAAGTGAAGTGTGACAAAATATTGGTAGGCTGGTTTGGGGGATGAGAATTCTAAGCTTCTAGAAGTTTCATTTGAAGGAAATTGGCCATTTAGAAGTTGAAATTAGATTATGTACTTAAGTTTAGAAGCTTGGAGGTGAAAGTTAAGTATATGGATTTACTTTTTATTTTGTGTGTGTGTGCGCCTGTGTGTATGTGTGTGTGTGTATTGATGTGTATAGGTGTGTATAAGTGAATGTGCATGTATACGCATATGCCAGTTATTGTCCGTGACATGCATTGAGCTCAGAAAGCCAGCATTTCTGCTTCACTCAACTACAGTTTCTATTTGTCACTGGGTGATACATCCTGCTTTGTATGACAACCTGTGTATCATCCACTCCACAGGGAGGTAGCCAGCACCCACCAGGCCAAGGTCCATCCCGGACACCCGCGCTGGCTCATTCAGTATTCTGAAGCACCTGAAGGCGTGGTCAAGGCAGAAGGATCTCCCTCCACCTGGAGGTCTGAAGCTCTGGCCTCTGAGGACAGTCTCTCTCAGCCCTCTCCAGTCCCCACTTCAGGTCTGTCTGCAACCAGGATGAGGTGTGGAGGAAGGCGGCTTAGGAAGAGTGATGATGGCAGCAGAGGAAGGTGTGAAATCAGCATGAGTGTCACGATGGTGTGCTCATGTAATCCAGCTGTTTCCCTTGAGGCTTGAGGTACCAGATAGTGGTCTGCCCACATCCACAGTGAGGTGTGGGGGAAAGCTACAAAGGAAAGAAAGGAAGTGGCAATGGAAGTTGGGGATGACTGAGGTCGGGGATTGGGAAAAGTGAGAGCCTTGTAAGCTAGAGGTATGAGATGGTGGTCTGTCCGCAACCATAATTAAATGTGGAAGAAGCAAACTGAAGAAGAGAGATAGTGCCAGCAGAGGTTGGGGATGGCACTGGTCAAAGGTTAGGAAAAGTGAGGGCAGTGGAAGAGATATCGGAGCAGTGGGATCCACCAGACATCTAGCTGTTTCCTTGGAGGCTTTAGAGTGACAAGGTGGTGGTCTGTCTACAGCAACAATGAGAAACGAAAGTAGGCAGTGGATGTGGAAATCTGTCCACAAAATCAATAAACTTGGACAGAAGGCAGTGGGGTAAGAAAGCTGATGGCAGCAGGGGGTTGTGTTGGCAGAAGAAGACTGGGTTTGGGGGAAGTGAGAGAGGGTGCAAGAGACAATGGCACAGTGGCATGCTTCAGTAATCCAGTCATTCCCCCTCCCTGCCTGAGGCTCTGGATGACAGCCTGTCTAGAGATGTGATTAGGTTAGGAGGAACCTCAAGGCAATGGAGAAAGGTAAGTGGTGGCAGTAGAACTTTTGTATGGCAGTTGTCTGGGCATTTTTCAGAAACGAAGATAACAGACGAGACAATGCCCCAGTGCCTTTTTTCTGTAATCCACTCATTTCCATTTCCCTGGGAGCTAGGAGTACACCATGATGCTCAATCCACAATCAGGATTTGGCACGGAAGAAGGCAGCTGGGGAAGATGTGTGGTGTCAGCAGAAGACGGGATGGCAGAGGTGGCACTGAGGAAGTGAGGGCTGCAGAAGGAAGTAGTATGGCGGCATCCTTCTGTCATCTAGCTCTTTCCCAGAGGCTAGAGGGATGGGATGGTGGTCAGTCCACTACCATGATCCATGATGATGTGTAGGCAAAAGGTGGGGGGTGAGAGGTCATGATAGCAGAGTGGGGGGTCAGGGATGGGAGGGTAAGAGGTCGTGGCAGCTGAGTTGGGGGCCAGGGATGCAATGGTAGTCAGTCAGCCCACTACCATGATGATGTGTGAAGGTAGGCAGTGGGGATAGAGGGGTGGGGGGTTAAAAGGTCATGGCATTGGCAGCAGAGTCAGGGGTCAGGAGCTGGAGTTTGAGGGAAGTGGTGGCATCCTGAGAGAATGCTATGGTGCATGTAATCCAACTGTTTCCCTGGAAGCTTGAGGTACCAAATCACATGTCTGTCCACACCACAATGAGGTGTAGAGGAAGACATTGGGGGCGAGAGATGGAAACAGCGGTGGATGGGGATTGCTGGGGACAGTGTGGGCATGCAGTGAGTGACGTGAGGGCTGCGTTGCAGATGATCAGAGTGGGAGATGGGTCGACTGTGATGATTAGCACATGGAAAGAATGAAGGACAGATTGAAGGTGTGGAAAAGCTAGGCGTTTTTGACGGAAGAGGTACGTGCTTGTGATGCATGTTTATCAAGGGATATTTTTCGAGACATGTTTGGGTGATTTTTTAATTCAGGTGTTCTTGCTCTTGAGTTTGCTGTACATGTGCAAACATGTGGATGAGGGAAAATGTAAGGGTGCTTTTCATCCCTCTGCTTGTTCGTTTGTACATCTGTTTCTTCATCCATCCAGCTGTTTGTGTGTGTGTGTGTGTGTGTGTGTGTGTGTGTGTGTGTGTGTGTCTGTCTATCTGCCTGTCTGTCTGTCTGTCTATCTATCTGTCTATCTGCCTGTCTGTCTGCATGTCTGTCTGTCTATCTGCCTGTCTGTCTCTGGTAATTTTTTACTCACATGCGAAGCAAAAGTGAGTCTATGTACTGAGCCGTGTCGTCCGTCCGGGCGTCCGTCCGTCCGTCCGGGCGTAAAAAACTTAAACGTTGGATTTTTCTCGGAGACTATTAAGTCTATCAACACCAAATGTGGCATGATGGTGTATGATGACAAGGCCTCAAAAAAAATACATAGTGACTTGACCTTGCTTCAAGGTCAAGGTCACAGGAGCCATAAATGTGGTCTCAAAAACAGTCATTTTTCACATTTTCCCAATTTTCTCCCACGTTATTGAGAATGGCGACCTTAGCTACAAGTGGTATATAGGTCAAAGCAAGCCCTATCTTTTGATACCAGTTTGGTTGACCTTGCTTCAAGGTCAAGGTCACAGGAGCTCTTCAAAGTTGGATTGTATACATATTTTGAAGTGACCTTGACCCTGAACTATGGAAGATAACTGTTTCAAACTTAATAATTATGTGGGGCACATGTTATACTTTCATCATGAGACACATTTGTTCACATATCATCAAGGTCAAGGTCACTTTGACCCTTATGAAATGTGCCCAAAATGGGGTAGTGAACCACTAAAAGTGACTGTATCTCATGGTAGAAAGTGCCAATAAGCACCATTGTGCTTCCTATGTCTTGAATTAACAGCTTTGTGTTGCATGACCTTGGATGACCTTGACCTTGGGTCAAGGTCACATGTATTTTGGTAGGAAAAATGTGTAAAGCATTTCTTTGTGTATGATGTCATTGCTAGGTTTAGTTGATTGACCTTGACCTTGAAGGTCACCTGAAGGTCAAGGTCATATAAAGGTCAAGGTCAAGCATGTGAGTCGTATGGGCTTTGCCCTTCTTGTTTCATCATGCCTTCATCATAATCAAGTTTGTTTGCTATGCATGTGTAGGGTGTCTGTACTTGCATCTGTGCTTTTCAGTGTGACTGTCCATTATGACATGTTTGCTTTTATGCAGTGCTGACTGACTCCTGTGATAGCACTAACTACATAGTTTTTAACATTCAGACTAGTAGCTTCATCTCTGCTAGGTTTGTGCCTTGTTGAATACTACAGACTTTTCTCTTGTTTCATTTGAAGTGTATGTTTCTTTTGCATTTTTTGTTTTTCCCATCAGCACAATGAAACACGTAATAGTTACTTATCCCAGTTACATATGAAACTAGTTGCGGTTCCTTTTCCCAGTTATGTATAAAATGTGTATTGGTTACTTATCTCGGTTATGTATGAAACGTGTAGTGGTTACTTATCCCAGTAATCTATGAATTATGTAGTTGTTACCTATTCCAGTTATGTATGAAACATGTAGTGGTTACTTATTCCAATTTAAGCATATGTAAGCAGTGCTGCTGTTCCCATCCAAATCAGTCTTGATGTAATCCATGGAAATGTGGCAAGGTAGCATAGAAATGAAAGCTAAAGTGCAGTGCAATATATGTTTCTTTGTAAAAGCCTTCAGCATTGTTTCCTACTTAAGGGGGGACATGGCGTACAAAAACGGATTAATGGAAAATAAATCATAACTCAGCAAATATGAAAGCTATACTAATGAAATTTTATACAGAATACAAACACACTGGAAGGTATATTTAAACAAAATTTTATTGCTGAAGACTTAGTTGTTCTTGTGTTATAGCAAAATAACTGAAAAATAAACATACCAATTTTCTCCCCTCCGTGAAATTTTAATTAATAACCTTTTTATGATCAACAATGATTGTAAACAAAGAAGAAGGTCTATATTATTCAATAAGATATAATAAGTGGATTACTAACACTTCTAAATAATTTTAGTGAAATTTAGAACAAGTAACCAAAAAATGTGCTCCGGGCATAACATAATTAAATTTTTACAAAAATTAAGCAAATTCAGCTACACCTTTCTGATTGGTCTTATTGAATGCAATATTTATTCATAAATATACACACACAATTTCAGAAAGCTATCTCAATCCTAAGTGACTTTATTTTTGGGGAGAAAATCACTACCGTAGAAATAAAAACCACATTATGAGAAAATTGACTTTAAAGTTTGAGAAAGATTAAACGTTAACTACAACTGAACCATAACAGATACAATTTAATAACATAACTCATTGAATGTGTCGTTTACTTGTTATCATTGTAGCAAACTTTCAACTTATTATCTTAATTCAAAATATCAGGATAATTAGGTGAAAAGCATCACCTGTAGCAAAACATTCCCGTTTTCTGTAAGAATCGCGTAATCACGGCAACTTCCGCCGTGATAACAGCTTCGTTCAGTGCCGTGTCTGTAGATGAGAACGCGATCGCTGTTGTATCACAACCTCCAGAGGCTGTTGACACGACTTAATTTCTTTTCTGGGCTTGCTTTTTCCGTCCATTTCTGCATCTTCCGTGGAATTGTCTCGATCGAGATAGCGCGAACTTTCGCGCGCTGTAAGCGCACTTCGGAAAGAACCGATGTTTGCTTCGGCGGCCGACGTTCAGGCCGGAAACAGCCGAAGTACGGTTCGGCCGTTTCCGCCTACCACTTCCGCCAGTCGAAGTACGGTTCGGCCGTTTCCGCCAGCCACTTCCGCCTGATCACGCTGTGATCACGCACACAAGCGGCCAATCAGAGCCTAGCTGAGAGACAGGCCGTTATTTCGAAGCTTTCCATTGGTTTGCACTGGCATCCGATTTGTACTTCGTGTGCCTTCGGTAATTATTCTTCGGTACCGGAAACAGTTGCAACGTAAAGCCGGGAAATGAAGCTTCGATGCGATACCAAACATGTGGCGTTCTTTGGAAGGAAGATGCTGAAACTAAGCTTTCAAATCTGTGCATTTTGGCTTCCTGGTTAGTACTTTTTTTTAATCTAGCGGTGGGTACCTTACAAAACAATTTGGTTTAAAATACTTTGAAACCTAAGCCAGCAAAATCGATCGCACACACGTGTAGCGGAGATGTTGTAGATTCCAAATCCGCGCTTAACACGAAACTCAATTTCTGAAAATTTTTCATGAAATTCTGCAGGCCATGTCCCCCCTTAACAGTTAGTTTGTCTGTTTATTTGTTTTACCGAAGTAACTGGTGCATCAAATCATTTTGCCTTGAGTAATTTGTCCAGAATCTTTTGAGATTTCTTATTTTCTGTTTGCTTTCTCAAAAACTCGAATGCAAACTATCTCTGCAGGTGAATGCAAGCCAGGCACTGTATTTCAAGGGAGACAACTCTAGTCTGACCTGAAGTTAACTCCCCTTGGAGTGTCATGACTGTGGACACCATGTTTTGAGCAGAATAGAACTCGGTGACTACATTTAACAGCCAAATTATAGATTCCATCTGATTTTTGCATGTAGACATGCACTTATAAGTTGTTACTAAGAAAACCTACTAAGTAGCTATCCAAACTTGAAATTGTGTCATTATCATTTATAGCAGAGCTACACTGAGATCTATACATGTTGAGTTAGAGGGGGAAAATAGAAGAGTAAACGCAATTTCTGTGAATCAGAAATATACACATGGGAGAGGCAAATTAATTACTACTGTAGTTAAGTTTTACAAAAGAAGAAATAATGTCATGCAAGAATGTTCAACTTTACATCTAGGACATGTCTGGCAAAACTTTAGTTTTCAAGATTATATTTATAGCGCATGAATTGCAACTCTCTCTCTCTCTCTCTCTCTCTCTCTCTCTCTCTCTCTCTCTCTCTCTCTCTCTCTCTCTCTCTCTCTCTCTCTCTCTCTCTCTCAGGAACGCATTACCTCGGGTTGATCATTGGTTGTCCATCAAATAATTTGATAACTCGGTTTGGTAGTTGATTGTTTTTGTCACGTTACGGGCGGCTGGCCTAAATAAAAGTTAGAGTCTCTCTCTCTCTCTCTCTCTCTCTCTCTCTCTCTCTCTCTCTCTCTCTCTCTCTCTCTCTCTCTGGATTCTTTATCATTTGATGGTGACGTTTGATGATCTCCATACAGCAGGGTCTGAATGCCTACCGTCCTCAACAAACGTACAGGTGAAACACGAGTAATAATATTAATCTTGCTGAAATGTACGTGTAATAAAGCATTGCGTTTGGCATGAAAGCAAATTGCCTTCCATATGAAAAGGCATCTTGACGTAGAAAAAGGGTTATGTTGGTCTAGAAATTATCTCTGAAACTTTCATTATTGAATTATTTTCTGTCATAATATTCGCTTGCCAAAAGTTGTGTTACTGTATCAGAGCCTGTGCTTAGCGAGATGGAACACAAAGGCAACTGATGTGGCTTTTTGCTTCTTTTTTTGTGTGTGTATCTTGTTTGTATATGAATGTGTGGGGAGGATTTAAGAGGGGGAGAACTCCGATAGCTACAAAAGACTACCAGACGTTCTTTGGTGTCTGGACTTATGAAATGTAAGTAAGACCAACAATGAGGGCATCAAAAATATGTGGCGTCTGTAAGTTGACTGTAGACAGAGTATGTCAAGGGCCTCAGAGGTCACAGCACTCGGGTGCTCGTTCGAGGGTCGTGGGTTCGGTCCCAGCTGGTAGTCAAAAACTTTTTCTGTCCCGAGCAATGTGCCAGGTTGTTTTAGGCACACATACACATACACATGCATATGTACACAAACACATGCATACATACACACACGAGTGCGCGCGCGCACACACACACACACATTTATATGTCAATATGAGTGGGAAAGAAACGTATTTAATTCTTCAAAGGCCTCACCAACAAACTTCCTCTTGTAGTCAACTTCATGCTCGTGCTCTGCAGGACAGGCTGCTAGAAGACTCGGGAGATAAGACCAGTCAGTTTTGGTTTTTGTTTTTAGTTGTGGTTACAGTAACACGAACGACCCTATATTTTTCTTGCTGATCCTAAGAATGTTTTTTTTTGGATCGTGCCAAAAAAATGCATATAAAGAAATTGACAAAGCAAACTGCATGCCGCCCCATCATCCCTGCCTTACGGGCACTCGGGGGATCCACTATTTTATTTTTGTATGTACATGTTTTCAGTGAAAGGGAAATGTTCAATCTGGCCTCTTCTAAACCTTTATAATATAGTTCAGGCCGACCTACCGACGCTATTTTGGAGGCCATGTTACCGTAAGCACAACTCTCCCACCCCACCCCCACCCCACCCCCACCCCCCGAACATTTCCCAAGTCCGTCCAGCTTCCTCCAGATGAGTTTAGATGACCCACAGTCCAGAGGGTCTTCTTTCCTCTAACCAGTCTTGCCTGCTATGCTGATTTCTCATGGAGGATCGCACAGTCTCTTCTTCTGACAGGGAATGGTGGTCGTTTAGCATTTCTATGTGGTGCACAACATGCTGCAGTCATATACAGACTGGGCTGTTCGCATTTCTATCTGGATGGAAAGAAAATTACTGAATGCTTCGTGTGTCCCGTCAATAGACTTCCCCTCTTGACATCTCATTTCCTCCTGCTCTGTCCGATCGGCATTCTCTGCTGCACGTCATGTCTTCTTCTCGGAGAGTGTCCATGCTTGCAGAGCACTTCAGACATACTTCTCTCTCTGCACTGTCCTATGCAGTCTTCTTGCACGTCATGTCTTGTTGAGTCTTTGCTTCATGCGGACGTAATTGAGGCCTGCCTCTCGACACATTGCACAGGCAACTCCAATCGCCGGCTATGGAAGTGATGTCTTATTGAGCTTTTTCTTCACGACCTCTCAGAGCATTGCATGGGAAGGAGCAGCCAGATCCTATTGGGGTAGTCTTGCTTCTCACTCTCTCTGTTTGTCATTGCAGTGAGGGAGAGCTATGGTGATCAGCCCATTCCTGCTTCTTGTGGATATAGTCTTCGAAAACTGGCAGCCAGAGTTTAGTAAGAGAGACAAGACCACAAAAAAAGAACTGGACAGGAAATCACACCTTGTGGCTTTGTGGGGTTTTTCTTCACTCTTTCCTGGTGCAGCCGCAGCCTTTTCAATTTATTTTTTTTATTTAAAGGAGATACTGATGTGGCTTGCTTGCTTCAGTTGAAGTCTGCCCAATCTCTCTGCCACATGAGCCGGACCTGTCAAAGCTTCCTGCCTTTAGTTCAGCCACTTTGGTGGGAGTTCCGTTTGCGGTTCCTCACTGCTTGCAATGCATGCTTGTTGCAAAAACCTTTGGGTCACGAGGTTTGTATAGGCAACGAGGGTTTGATGAGAAACTGAACTTGGATTAAGCATCGGCGTTCTGTTTTGATTCAGTTTGGTGGGTACATCCCATCTTGATGGTAGCATGAAAAAATCCCACACTACCCCTACCCAGCATTACTCTTTTTTTCGGTTTGCTTGCTTGCTTTTCGAGGTTTTACACCAATCACTCGCTTTACCCATCATCAGCTCATCTATGCTGCAGGTATCAATCCATTTATTCTTCTATTCATTCCTATATTAATCCATTCATTCTATTCGTTCTTTCATTCACTCATATTCATTCATGCAATTGAACTTTCGTTCCCGGAGTAGGGGGGCGTGTTTGCTGCTTTAATTTTGACATGAGGGAGAGGCGAGAAAGAATGCATATGAGCAGTTTCATCTGTGTTTAATTTTCACCTGTCTTCAGAGAAAATGTGAAGAAACACACCATTGATTGAAACCTTTTGGGGAAGGACAGAGATGGAGTTGCATTGCTGTTCTTTTGGGCGTATACACCTGCATATGATAAGATGTCTTAACTTGAAAGAAAGAATAAATGGATTTCCCAGTGAAGTCTGTGAAAAATCATTGGTTGATAACTTGTTTTTTCTGCATGATACATATCTAAATGTAAGTATGCACATTTGGATAAACAAAAAACTTTCTGGATTTGAAGACTTACAACGGTGGTTACTGGTAACGGGAAGGTACGGAGTAAAGATTGGTGAGAAGGGAATACAATCTCTCTCTCTCTCTCTCTCTCTCTCTCTCTCTCTCTCTCTCTCTCTCTCTCTCTCTCTCTCTCTCTCTCTCTCTCTCTCTCCCTCCCTCCCTCCCTCCCTCCCTCTCCCTCCCTCCCTCCCTCCCTCTCTCTCTCTCTCTCTCTCTCTCTCTCTCTCTCTCTCTCTCTCTCTCTCTCTCTCTCTCTCTCTCTCTCTCTCTCTCCCTCTCTCTCTCCCTCCCTCTCTCTCTCTCTCTCCCCTCCTCCCTCCCTCCCTCCCTCCCTCCCTCCCTCCCTCCCTCCCTCTCTCTCTCTCTCTCTCTCTCTCTCTCTCTCTCTCTCTCTCTCTCCCTCCCTCCTCCCTCCCTCCCTCCCTCCCTCCCTCCCTCCCCCCTCCCACCCTCCCTACCCTCCCCTCCCTCCCTCCTTCCCTCCCTCCCTCCCCCCCCTCCCTCTCTCCCTCCCTCCCTCTCTCTCTCTCTCTCTCTCTCTCTCTCTCTCTCTCTCTCTCTCTCTCTCTCTCTCCCTTTCTCTCTCACTCCCCCCCTCCTCTCTCTCTCTCCCTCCTTCCCTCCCTCTCTCTCTCCCTCCCCCCCCCCTCCCTTCTCCATCTCTCGGTGAAAATGCCGAAGATGATGGTCTGTTATGCTCACCATAAGGTGTCCCATGTTGCAAAAATAATAAATTCAACATTTATTACAGCTGCAATTATCACGGATCAGTTTTTCCCCCAGGACACATTCCGTATTTACTCTGTAACTTCTGCTTGGCCTGCTACACTTGGTGTTGGCGCATTTTGCAGCGATGTAAGTGTGTTGCCTTGTGTTTAATGCGTCTGTGCATTGCATGCAAAACTCTCTTTAAGCTTCAAAATTCAATGACAGCGAGGTATTAGTTAAGTGGGCCGTTGGAGTTTTGTTTTAAAGTGATTTACCCCTTTTCTGTGTATTACTGAAGGGTCTTGAGTCGAGATTTGCGATTATCTTAAGATGAATTCCACGCCTGTTGCCTGTTGTGCAAAATATGAGCTTTCACATCAGTCACATGCCGGAATAATCACCCAACAAAGTTGTTGTTTTTCACCCCCAGTGAATTGGGATTAACAGTGTATGTGTGTGTGTGTGTGTGTGTGTGTCGATAACCCAACCGACCCTGTTATTTTCCTGCCGACCGAAAATATTTTTTTCGATCATGGAAAAGAAAAAGAAATTGACGATAAAAAACCAACTTTGTGCCGTCCCATCTTCCCTGCTCAATGAGCACTCGGGGAATCCACTACATGTATTAACGTTTTAAAACGCTCTTTCGACGAAAAATTTTTTAATTTAAGTTCACTCGGGTCTCCTCTGAAACAAAACTTTTAAATTAAAAAGTGGACGCCCACCTACTGACCCTTTTATAAAGCCATGTTACGGTTACCACAACTATTTGTGTGGGGGGTTTTTTTTTGGCGGCGGCCTTATGAACAGACTTGCCGCATCTTCTCTCGCTAGTCGTTAAAAGCGAACAACTGGAAATCGATACATGATTCGCTCTCTAGCTCTAACCAGCCCTAGTAATGTGATAGGTTATTGTCTTGCATGCCTACGATGGCTGGTAGGGCATAAAATTTCATTCGGTCATTGCCAATTTTCACATGTTGCCAGTAATGGTGACGCTAGCCACGTGTCCGAAGCAGGGGAAATGATCGCTCCTCCTTTCAGGGTGCCGAAATAAGCGCTCGAGTTGGCAAGGTCAGATTCTGCTAAGTTGATCCAGACCGCTTGTTCGCAGCGATTTTCTGGCAACAAGTGGAAGTTTGCAACGTCGGCATGTTTCGCACCACACACAGTCGAGCAACGCTACGGAGAGTGCCGACTCCTGCTTCCCGAGCCCCCTGTTGGTTAAAGGTCAAAATATACACACCGTGTCTCCCTTCACAATTCATATAAATAAAGATGTCGTGACTTGGTTTGCGCTTACTCTGATTTATTCTAGTGATTTTTGTACTTAATGGCCTTACATAGCCTACAAAGGCTGATAGGCCGTAAACTCCATCTATCCATCCTGCTTCACGACGCGTGACCTGTCACCATGCAGTGTATCTGAGCTCTGCTATTGTCCGCACTGAGTCATGACTGAGTCTGAAAGCGCCTTGAGTACGCTTTCCAATAGTGAAAACCACTCTGCAGTCGGACTAATGGTTGCCGAGTTACAGAGTGTTGAAGACGCTACCCTCTAGATTAGACTTTTTGAGAAAATGGCGTCAGAACATTTTCGAAGTTCTCCGCATGATTATATTGCTCATCATTTTGGTCAGTTCTACTTGGCCTCGTATTGGCAGTCAGTATCACTCTGGTCAATGAAAAAGGAATAAGTTCCTCAGGTGGACCACACTAGTGGGCTCTTCCGAGGAGATGGGTGTGAGAAAGCTTGCGGACCACACAAGCTGGCGGGCCGCACAAGCTGGCGGGCCGCACAAGCTGGCGGGCCGCACAAGCTAGCTTGCCAAGCATTTGATTCAGGGCGTTTAATCTCCAAAACAAGGCTGCATCGCTTTACTGACAGCTGTAACTGGTTAAGACAAAATCCAGCAAAAGGCGCCTTTGTGCACCACTTGTACATTTGGGATTTGCTCTCCCACACACACCCCCACCCCATATTCGCTGTCTTTCCCGCACCCCTTTCCTCGGACGAGTCCACTAGTGTGGCCCGTCTGAGGGTACTCGTTCCGCATGATTAATAATGTGAAAATCGGCAACATTACGAAAATGCGATAACTGCCGGAGACGGGTTCACCGGGGTTAATCTAAAAATAGTAGCAGCGACGTGAGACCCATAGTAGAAGACGTATGTGTCCTAATATTTTTAGGAATAAAGATCGGTCGATGATGAAAAAAATTTGCATTAAACTATTAAGATAGTTGGGTTACAACAAAAAATCACCCAAAATTTTGATAATGGTTTAGTTTTACTTTTATCATTTGTACACACCCCCGAAAACTGTCAGACGTGCACAATCGAAATGTGACGAATAAGGAAACGTGTCGGCGACTGGAGTCACAGCGAAGTTTTTCACTTAGCAGTGCCTATACGCGACCTGCATTCGCTTTTAGCGGTAGTGATGCGCTGCCTCGTTTATGCACAACAGCGCTCGTGAGCTGTCAATCTCTGATTGTCGCAAGGAATATATACTGATCAAAGTGTGAGTTTTTGTATGAGGTAAAGCTCTTATGAAATTCATTAAAGGTCTTTAGTTATGGATTGAATAGATAGGGGTTGTTGTTGGGGTTTTTTGCCTGACGTGGCGACAATGATGAATCCAATCCGCGCAGTTGGTGTGAAATTGATTTGGCTTAACTAGCGATTGCCGTCCTAATTCAGCAAACAGCGCTGAAGTTGAAACTGCTATCGGCTCAGCGTATGCAGTCGCGTATAGGCTCTGCTGATTGAAGAAAGTAGCTGTGACTCCAACCGCCGACAGGTTTCGTTATTCATCACATTTCAATTGTGCGCGTCTGCCAGATACGGCATCAGGACACTCCACTCGATGAGCGTGTTTGTTTACAAATCGTTTTCAGGTTTGTGTACAAATTATTAAAGTAATACTTATCCATCATCAATATTCTCGCTGATCTTTATTCCTCAAAATGTACGTACACATGTACGTCTTCTACCACTCCACTTATTATCTTTCAAAGATGGCGGCTATTATGATTTTTCACTTGCCCCGTCCGGAAGTGACGACTGCCAGTCTCCGGCCAGGTGCGCGATTAATGTCAAAGTTCGCGCTTGGTAAGGGGATTGGGGGTAAGAATAGACCCACCGCGTCTCCTTGTGCAAGTTATGATTAAATCGAACGAGACTTGACATGCTCCTATTTTAAGCAGCTTTGACTTTGTAACCGATGGCTTTAATTTTCTCTAATAAGGTATTCGTCGTCATCATCATCATCGTCGTCATCATCATCATCAAGAAACATCCTTGAGGTGGTATATTTCTATGCTTGAATTGTTATGAGCCGTCACTCAAGATCTACAAGAACTGACTGCCCTCATCTGCTGCATGTTTTGCCATCTTGTCATAACTCTTTGGAGCAGCAGCAAGAGGTAAAGGAAGTGAGTAGTTGGGTTTTTTTCCAAACTTGGAGGATGAAGTCAGAACTCCAACAGTTACGTTCAGTTGGTTTGTTTTTGTTTTGAGGGTGTCGGGGGTTGGGTTGTTTTCTTGCCTTTACACGCTTCAGTCGGCATGTTTGGAATTTTTTTTCTTTTCTTGCCAGACTGGGAAAAGCATGTCACTTTTATGAACAGTGATTGTAAAGACACGTTAACTGATGTCATTCAGAAAATAGTTGATAGTTTTATTCACCTTTGTCTGGTCCTTAAGGGCACAACAGTCATCAGACCGTGACCGTGTTCGCTGTGAATTCCTTGTTGTGAAGGCATAATAATTTTTATCTGCTCTAATGAGTGTACATATCCTTCCCTCACCTTGCTTAGCTCTTGAAGAACCTCGCACGTGAAGACTCTGTGGACAACACTGAACTTGATTCATCTTTCATCTCACCCAGTCAAGCGTGTCCCCATATTACCTTTGATTCGGTATAGTAATTCATGCGAAAATTTTGAATGATTTCCATGATGACGATGCAGTGCACCATACTGCGGCATTACAAAATTCACCACATTCATTCCATCATTTATTTGCTCAACTAACCTGCTGCACTTGGGGGGGGGGGGGGGGGGCATCGGGCGTGGTGGACGTCGATTGAGACCAGGGTCCTTCGAAGCCACTTCTACATTTGGCTTTGAACGTCTCTGATTCCTCATGTTTAAGTTTCATGACTTGTCCACTGGGGAAGGTCGCAGTTTTCGGCAGTTTGAATCTGACCAATCAGATTCCTTGCTTAGTTGCCCTCGACTCTAGCAGGCAGCTGAATGGCGGAAGTTGTTCAAGACCTATGTGTCTTAGCTAGAACTTTTCCAGCCTTGTTGCCATCGTCTCCTTGAACACGCAGTTTTGCCAAATTGAGACACTGGAGGACAAGACCACAAGTGCATGTATCATTATTCTGTGTCATGTGAAAGTTAAGTCGAGCAAGCGTAGCACACGGCTGGCGCCGCGCGATTGCCCCTGAATGAACTGGAGCCCCTAGGTGCTGTGCTGTCGGGGTCCCGCACCAGCAGTTCAGCCAGGGGCAGCCGCAAGCAGCGAAACAGGCCACCGGGGAGCATAGGGACAGGGTCAGACCATTCATCACATGATGTCTGGTGGAAATGTAGAGCCCTTCTATTTGTCAGGAATTCAGGCAAGTACGCACTGTTCTTTAGTCTGATGAGGTGCTGTAGGCATTATCAATACGTATATAACAGGAGTGAAATTCTGTATCGAGAGAAAACGAGCTCGCATCCTGACTTAGAACCCTGGTTGTTTATAAGGAAGAGGAAATCATTCAGAGTTATCTGTTGTACATTGTGAGTTCCACTCGTTTCTGTGCGGCCTCTAGGGTATCAATTCCACTGCAGGTTTTATTGATTTGTATGCACTGTACGCGTCACCGTGCAGGTAGATATGTGCATGTAAATGCCACAGTGGTAGTGATCTTATGAAAGTGCATTATGGCCCTTGCAAATACGTTAAAATAAGATCTGTTACTCCACCAGAAAGTGCACAAACGTAAGGATTATGCCATTTTGACAAACAGATTCCATATCGGTTTATAACAAGTTGCTCCTTCATCTTAGTGGCGCTTACTGTTTTTTCCGGTTCCATTCTTTTTCATGTGCGTGCTGTTACTAAAAAGAAGGGAGGGAGGGAAGGAGAGAGAGAGAGAGAGAACTGAACTGAACTCTTTATTAAAAGGGCCTCCAGCCCATTACAAATAATACAACTAAAAAATAATGCATACAGCATATCTCACTCAACAACATACTTCCTCTACCGTTGCACCTTCTCTCCTCTTTAGGGCATGAAACAGGTAGGTGCATACCACTCGAAGAGAGAGAGAGATAGAGAATGAATGTGAGGTAATCGGGTAGTTTTTGTTTACTCGTGTTTTAACACCCGCATTATTCCCATTTTACATGTTTAGCGAGTGTCTTGTATGGAAAATATACATGTACATGCATTTGATGTGCATTGCTACCATTCTCGTACTGACCTGGGACCTTGTCTGTTTCATCCAGTTGTCAGTCCATGCTGAAGCATTTCAGTCGTCTGTTCTTTCTGTGCCTGCCTGTATGGCTGACTCTCCATGTTTGTCCCTCTCTCTGTCCTTCCTTTGATCTGTCTTCTCTTTTTGCTGTAGGTGTCATACAGTATTGTCAAGTGAGTGTTCGTGTAGATGTTAATAGATCTGACAATTTTGTTGTCACACCGATAGAATGAAATGGCCGCATCGACATTAACATATATTTGGATAAGATTATGAAACGTGTGTGTGTGTGTGTGTGTGTGTGTGCGCGTCCGTGCGCACGCTCTTGCTCTTTTGTACATCTTTGTGCTCTTTTAAGCAAATGTGTATGCGCTTGTGTGCAGGAATGTTTTTGTATGTGCATGATCAGGATTTCATATGTGCACATGTGTACGTTGACTCAAGAGTTGGTGTACATGGAGAGGGGAAGGGATGAACGTTTTTAGGGTGGGGGTGGAGATGGAGGGCAATAGGGATGGGTGGCAATCTTGCTACACATGTTCGATTTTTGTGCGTTTGTTGCTACTTCACGGCAAGTTGATGCCTGTCTGTAGACCACATTTCATGATCTGTGTCTTCCCGTCCTTTCAGGCATCACCAGTAGAGGGCCTCTGCTGTACTGTTGCTCCGAATGCAACTTCTCCACTGTCTTCTTCCACCACTACCGCCTCCACCTGGCCCACCACCCCAACTTCACCTGCCTGGCTCCGAGCCTGCCTGGAGATTCCTCCCTCCAGTGCGGATTCTGCTCCTACGTGGCGGTGTCCTCGGAGGACTTCAGCAAGCACGTGGCGAAGCACCAGAACGAACGGATAATGAAGTGTGCCTACTGCCCCTACACAGCCTTCCTGACCTCGGTCATACGCCGCCACCAGAAGTGCGTCCACACTGACCTTCCCGAAGCCGTGGAGACCATCCAGACGTCTGCTGCCGATGTGGCCATGGGGAAGACTGACGGCAAGGTACAGAGAAACATGCTGGTTGATCTGGAACCCGCCATCATCCTCAAGGACATCCGGCACATGTCCAAAGGAGACATGCAGGCGCACCTTTTCAGCTTGGCCTCTTCCCACGTTGTCATGAAGGTGCAGCACGAAGGGGAGGACAGCAGCATTGACGTGGGAGACGTGGACTCCAGCCAGGACGATGGTGAAGGAAACACTTCTTTCTTGAGCGCCAGTACAGACGACAAGATGGACGTCGATGAGGGGTGCCCTCACCTTGCTGATGTTGATCCTCCTGAAAATGCGGGGAAAGATTCCGAGATGGAGTATGCAAATGCTTCTCCTGAAGCAGCACAAGGAGGTTATGCAGTACGGACAGCACCTGAGAAAAGTGCTATGGAGAAGTTACAGGATGAGGTCGACGGTCTTGGTGCATCTGCCCCTGTCGTTGATCCTGCCGATCCTGCTTCCCAGGGCGGCCATGACGAGAGCTCCAGAGGCAAGGACGGCAAAGAGAATGCTGGTGGTGGAGTCCCGGAAAATGGAAATGTCTTTAGTAAAATCTCCAGCTGGCTAGCGAAGTGAGAGGGAGATGTAGTAGCAGTTGTAGCCTGCAAAAGTGCAGGAGGAAAAGTAAGTGAGAGTTAGCATTTGGGGGATAACAAATTTACGGTGATGAATGCTTTAGTCTGTTCTGGAAAGATGATTGTGTTGAACCTAAAGATGAATGACTTTTTTTATTTTTCTACTGTATGAATGGTTATGAAGCATGATGAGAGTTGAAAGACTGACTCACATTCATTGAGATGGACATGATAAGAGTTGAAAGACTGACTCACATTCATTGAGATGGAAAGGAAGTTTGCACGACAAAGTCACAAGCGACTGTCACCATCTTCCCACAACTTGGCTGCATATGCACAGCTTCATACACTTGGGAGTTCAGGCTGAGCCACTGTGAATTTGCACATTCGTCATTCTTTTGTGGACCTCCGAACATCGGGCTCTCCAATGCGCTGTTGTGACCAAGGCAAAGAGTTGTCATATACAGCATCCATTTGCTACATGTTCCCTCATGAAGGACATCAGCTTTGCAAAGAGCTGGGAAAAACTCTGTAGGCCAGTCTTCTTTCTTTTTCTGTGGGTGAATGCATCCTAACCACCGACTCTTGACACTGCAGACAGCGTGATCATGTGACTTTGTTGTGCCGCCCTGCAGAGGCTGGAGCAGAAACTACACTCAGCTGAAGGAACGAAAGGCGTAAATGATGGTGGTCCAAACTTTTCTCCGCTCACACACACCACCTCCCTCATCCAAACGCAATCGGTGCTAATAACACTTGGTGCAATTCCTTGGAAACGCTGAGGGTGCGAGAGGAAATTTCTGCTTTTTTAGTGGAGTATCTGGTAATGTTTGTAGATGAGGCACAATCCTGTACATAGGGAACTAGGCAGGTGCGTGTGTGTGTGTGTGTGTGTGTGTGTGTGGTCTTATGAATGGAATCACCACTGTCTTCGAGCCAAATTTATCTTTAGCTGAAGTTACTATGTTAATGCACCATTTGGCTTGTTTGACACTGTGACAAATTCAATGATAAATGCTTACCTGTGCAAGAATATACAAGCAACTTGCACAGGCAATAATGAAAATCCATGCTATGATTTTTTTCATAGGACAGAGTTGCGGCTGTAGACGACTCCAAACCCTGTACAGAGCTTTGCACGAAACCAGATGCAGTTCTCAGATATTTGCTACGCCAGCCAAATGTTGTTTTGAATCCCATACGACAAAGTCTACTAGTAATTTTTTGTCCAATTTTTAAAAAAGACTTGAATGTGTGTTTTGTGATGACCATCATGAATTATGTCCTCCACACACACAAAATAGAGAGAGGTCATCGTCACAAACGTATTTTTATACTTGCCTTTGAGCTTCCAATGTCTTGCCCCCACGCAGCAAGTCAGAGAAATGGGAATGTTCTTAATGATTTTGAGGGCCATGTGTCTTCATGTGAGTAAAGCCGGTTGGATCCTCTAACAGTTAATCAAAAGCAAGGACATTGTGCCAAATCGAGAAGAATTATTCAACCCCGGGGGCTTTTTTTCTTTCTTTTTCCCCCTGTTGATAAAGGTGACTGTGGCCACAGACTTGTAGTTAACCAGTGGCATCGTACGATTACAATCTACGCCATTATGTAGTGCATGTTTTTAGTAAATGTGTGTCGCATGAAGGTGAGTAGATGTACTGTGTGGAATACTGTCATGCTGAACAGCTCTTGGTTGCCGGTGTGCGTTTCTGTTTTCAACACTATAATCAAATACTTGCATGTATGATGCATGGGCTTTTTTGTTGTTGTTGAAGAGTGACTTTTGTCCCAACTGTCCACATTTATGACAGGGTTTAGTGTGAATGGCGCTTGTCATTATCATGACTCGCCTTTGGAACAGAAGAACAACACGCAGTAGAATATTTGTAGTTTTTTTTTTAATTCTTCTAAATTCTATTTTGTTTAAACGTATAAAAGTATGTGTAATTATTCATTTTGTCAATGATCTGTACATATTTAAAACGCATTTTAGTAAATATACCACCGGTTATCACGTGATAATGTTATAAAAATGTCGAAACTTTATTTTTTGGCCTTGAACTACTTATATGTCACAAACTGTAAATTGACTATGAATTCAGGGAATTATTTCATATACACCATGTCACTTTTGATCATCTTGAGAACTGTTCCGGTAGCTGGCTTTCAAGAGTACGGTGGCCGACCTCAGATTTCTGGCACAAGATCTTGAAACTTTTGGAAATGTTTCAATTCATATTTGTGCAGCGTATTAGGTGACCGTGACCTTTTGTATTAGGTGACTGTGACCTTTTATAATCAGGTGACCTTGATCTTTTGTATTAGGTGACCATGACCTTTTGTATTAGGTGACCGGGAAGACTTCCTGTTGGCTGAAAAGGAAAATATAAAATGGCAGTTGATTGGAGTCTGTTCAACCTGCTTATGAATATTTTATTAGTAGGTTTGGATTATGTAGGTGTAGATGACTCTATCTGCGTTGCACATCCATATGAAAGAATGGTTTGTGCAGATTTTGTGGTGTAAAGTTCTGCTGAGATACTATTCTTTGGTGGATTGAAGGATTGACGGCTGCAGATAAACATGTACATCAGTATGTTCACCTCAAGGTTGGGATGTGTGCTGCGTTTCTCAGAGACTAGTCGTTCCTAACGAAAGCTATGGAAAACGTTCATAGCGGAGCGTTTGTGGCAAGCACTAAAAAAATCCAAAGCTTATATCGAACACGAACCTTGCTATGCAGGCAATCCCTCCGAGTTCTCTCTAAACGCTTTTGCAAGCTTTCAGTGTATATTTTTTCTCAGCAAAAATGCTGCTGCTCTTGCATGTTCATGAAGCGATCTAGTTTCCTTATACAGAGCTCTGCACGCCTTTGATTAATGAACGCAGCCTTAAATCCATGGTTGCGAAATATGCATAAACACAGGTAAAGATAATGCAAGTTGTATATAGCGTCTCACCTAAATCTGGGTGTCGGATCTCTCAGTTAACACTTTGTGTCCTGAGGACTGGGCCACTTGATGAATCCTAGGTGTCATGTATGCATTGCATAATTGAAACATATCGTGCTCTCGAAGTGCCGCATGCAGAAAAGTGCCAGGACTGACCATTCGTCATATGCAGAGGGGCAGGGAGATGGAAAAGGATATAGAGTAAAACTGTTCTCTCTCTCTCTCTCTCTCTCTCTCTCTCTCTCTCTCTCTCTCTCTCTCTCTCTCTCTCTCTCTCTCTCTCTCCCTCCCCATAGAGAGACCATCTTCGTTGTTGCTTTAGATACTAATTGTACCTTTATTTCTTGTTTAATTTTGTGTCTGGTCCTTAATCAAGGCACAAGTAGTGCCAGAGACCAGCTCATTTTTACTGTGGATTGTTAAGCGTGCTTGTATTATCTATTTCCCGGTTTTTCCTCTGCACTGTCATTTTATTTCATAGTGTGAAAACACTTGTACTCTTAACCCACGAAGCGTGTGCTTTTTTTCCGTATGAGGTAATGTGAAAGCTGTCACCGAAGGGTAGCCGGTCATGTTCTTAAGCTGTCCAGAGTGATTGCATAAGGGAGCGGAAACGGTGGCGCAGTCCTGTAATCCAGCCTGAACCTGGAGGCCAGAAGTTAGGGGGCTGAAGATTGCACCTTCCGTCAATGATGTTGATACCACAAGATACCTGCTGACTATGCCTCGATGTTGGACTATAACAACGGCATGTTTCTGTGGTCTGACCTGGATGCCACACAAAACAGGAAGCTGCGTCATGATGGAATACCGGTACCCAAAGTGGAGGTTTGAAACTTCGTTGAAGTCTTTTCAAGGTGCTTCTTGGAATGTATGTGTCATTATCTCCCTCTTTCGAATATCTTAAATAACTGCCGCACCAAATAGGTGTTACGTTGTGCATGAGTGATTGACGTAATCATAGTAATGACAAGAGATGTGTCCTTATTTGACGCCAACAAGATGGAGACCATGTCTTGCTTACCTTGCAGTTAAGGTTCTGGGTTTGGAAACTAACAACTGATGTGGCATCTCATTCAAACTGGGAAACAGCCATTACGAAAGATATCTGGGGCGTGGGAAGCAGTACCAGCACTCATGAAAACATAGTTCCTTCACTTTCTCGGGTGTCTTGAAAACACCTTGGTCTTTGAGATGTGGAGTCTCTCAAAGGCGATGATGGTGTGGACAGTTCGTGTAAGCATTTTCCGCTTTCTGTTTTGAGAAAGCTTCTGGCATTCCTATTTTGACAGTGAACTGTCCTTGCAATCCGATCAGAGTGTTGTCCATCTGTATCATGCCAGGGCATGTCATCTTGTTATCGCTATGTATGCACCGGTCTTTACACCATGTACTATCCAAAAACGTTTTGTTGCCCTCGTGATGGTACTCACGACATCATCAATCATAACTTGATTCTGCTGTCCACCTTATGATTTTGCTGATCATGATGATCATGTCTATTTCTCATTATTTTTCTTTCCATTACAATGCCATGGTGGCAAACCATGTGACATTTGTATTCTGCATGTTCATTCAACTTTTGTTGTAAAAAGAAAAACAAGTAGCCTCAAACAGAGGCAGCACATGAATTGGAATAAAATTCCTACCAAACTATCGTTCAGTGCTTTGATCACAAGCAATTAAAAAGAAAGAAAGAAAGAGTTGTGGAGCGGCAAGTTTGTTGAAAAATCACGACCACTGTTGGATGGACCTGTACAGCAATACCTGGAGAGATCGAATGAACGAGTAAATGTATTGTTTAGGCTGTTGCGTCCATTACGATCTGATACAACAAGCACGATTCTGTCGTGATAAAGTCGGGCAAGCATACATCGTAACTGGTAACCAGTAACGGAAGTCCGAGGCGCACGGACAACCCGACAAGTGACTATTGTGATACTTTCGAGAGATCCGTGCAGGTCGGTGCTCGTCTCGAAGTACACGCTCCACCCAAGATACATCTCGAAGGCTCAGGACCTGGAGCGGCCGTTATATCCCCACCTGATGGAGTCTGGAGAGTCTGGCGGCGATGAAGTTTCTCGCTGGAATCGCCAACCACCGACAATGCAAACAAGTAGCAGGAGGGGTCGGATGCTATGTCCCCCTGTGGGTTCGGGGTAAGAATTGACCCACCGCATCTCCCTACGCGATTCGTAAGAGGCGAATAACTAGGGACATCATGACTTGCTTTGCGTTTACTCTAATCTGTTCTAGTGATTTTAGTGCTTTGTAGTCTTACATAGACCAATACCCACAAGCTCCAGACATTCGTCAACAGATGCCTGAGAAATATACTCAACATCAGATGGCCAGAGACTGTCTCCAATGAAAATCTGTGGGACAGAACAAAACAAGCCCCAATCGACCAGGAGATCAGGAAACGAAAATGGGGATGGATCGGCCACACGCTACGAAAGCCTGCATCTAACATCACCAGGCAGGCTTTGGACTGGAGCCCACAAGGAAAGCGCAAAGTGGGTTGACCAAAACAGACTTGGCGTAGGAGTGTCCGCGCTGAAGTAAAGGCCAGCAGAATGTCATGGGCGGAGCTGAAGAGGACCTGCCAGAATCGTGTGCGTTGGAGGAGTGTTGTTGCGGCCCTATGTTCCTCAAGGAATTAAGAGGCATAAGTCAAGTAAGTCAAGTCTTACATAGCCTACAAAGGTTGACAGGCCGTAAAACACCAACCATCCATCCATCCATCCATCGGATGCTATTGTTCTTTTGCATTTTCTATCGATCGTCCAGCTTCTGCATAGCGTAGGCACAATACACAAGGAGGCGACAGACCAAACATATCATCATGATGACCAGTCAGCCTTGCCATGGGCATGATAAGAGGCACAGGTTGTTACCTGCCTCGAGGAAGACTCTCCCATCCCGAGTATGTCGCCCCCTCTGTCACTAGCTGCACTTCAGGCTACCTTTGGTCACGCTACTGGAGTCATGCTCTGAAAGCTCGGGGACCACTTGCCCAAGAGGAATTTGGGGAGTCTCTACTGCTGGCTGCCGTATGATATTCTCAACACAAAGAGGTCGCACTGGATTCACTGTGTGGGATCCTACTGAAAGCTTCAAACCAGAGTCGGGACCCCTCACGCTCAACAGAGCCTTTTATCAAGACAAGTCACTTGGTTGTCACATGCAACACCACCACGGCAGAACTTGAACTTGATTCATTGATTGCCACGCAGTTGTATCTTCTAGACAGTGTCGTCGTTACTGGTTTAAAAAAATCTTCCTAAAACACATCTATTCTTTCTTGTTCTTCATGCATACACATATATCATGGTCAATACAGGTGCATCAGAAGAGTCTCCTGGAGTACAACACTGCCGGAGCTGCTCGCTGACACACGAGCTGGAATCCCTAGCGTCTGGGCTTTCAGGATGTACAGCCAGGGAGTGCTCCCTAGCGTCTGGGCTTTCAGGAAGTACAGCCAGGGAGTGCTCCCTAGCGTCTGGGCTTTCAGGATGTACAGCCAGGGAGTGCTCCCTAGCGTCTGGGCTTTCAGGAAGTACAGCCAGGGAGTGCTCCCTAGCGTCTGGGCTTTCAGGATGTACAGCCAGGGAGTGCTCCCTAGCGTCTGGGCTTTCAGGATGTACAGCCAGGGAGTGCTCCCTAGCGTCTGGGCTTTCAGGATGTACAGCCAGGGAGTGCTCCCTAGCGTCTGGGCTTTCAGGATGTACAGCCAGGGAGTGCTCCCTAGCGTCTGGGCTTTCAGGATGTACAGCCAGGGAGTGCTCCCAAGCGTCTGGGCTTTCAGGAAGTACAGCCAGGGAGTGCTCCCTAGGGTCTGGGCTTTCAGGAAGTACAGCCAGGGAGTGCTCCCTAGGGTCTGGGCTTTCAGGAAGTACAGCCAGGGAGTGCTCCCTAGGGTCTGGGCTTTCAGGAAGTACAGCCAGGGAGTGCTCCCTAGGGTCTGGGCTTTCAGGAAGTACAGCCAGGGAGTGCTCCCTAGGGTCTGGGCTTTCAGGAAGTACAGCCAGGGAGTGCTCCCTAGGGTCTGGGCTTTCAGGAAGTACAGCCAGGGAGTGCTCCCTAGGGTCTGGGCTTTCAGGAAGTACAGCCAGGGAGTGCTCCCTAGGGTCTGGGCTTTCAGGAAGTACAGCCAGGGAGTGCTCCCTAGGGTCTGGGCTTTCAGGAAGTACAGCCAGGGAGTGCTCCCTAGGGTCTGGGCTTTCAGGAAGTACAGCCAGGGAGTGCTCCCTAGGGTCTGGGCTTTTAGGAAGTACAGCCAGGGAGTGCTCCCTAGGGTCTGGGCTTTCAGGAAGTACAGCCAGGGAGTGCTCCCTAGCGTCTGGGCTTTCAGGAAGTACAGCCAGGGAGTGCTCCCTAGCGTCTGGGCTTTCAGGAAGTACAGCCAGGGAGTGCTCCCTAGCGTCTGGGCTTTCAGGATGTACAGCCAGGGAGTGCTCCCTAGGGTCTGGGCTTTCAGGAAGTACAGCCAGGGAGTGCTCCCTAGGGTCTGGGCTTTCAGGAAGTACAGCCAGGGAGTGCTCCCTAGCGTCTGGGCTTTCAGGAAGTACAGCCAGGGAGTGCTCCCTAGCGTCTGGGCTTTCAGGATGTACAGCCAGGGAGTGCTCCCTAGCGTCTGGGCTTTCAGGATGTACAGCCAGGGAGTGCTCCCTAGCGTCTGGGCTTTCAGGAAGTACAGCCAGGGAGTGCTCCCTAGGGTCTGGGCTTTCAGGAAGTACAGCCAGGGAGTGCTCCCTAGGGTCTGGGCTTTCAGGATGTACAGCCAGGGAGTGCTCCCTAGCGTCTGGGCTTTCAGGATGTACAGCCAGGGAGTGCTCCCTAGGGTCTGGGCTTTCAGGAAGTACAGCCAGGGAGTGCTCCCTAGGGTCTGGGCTTTCAGGAAGTACAGCCAGGGAGTGCTCCCTAGTGTCTGGGCTTTCAGGATGTACAGCCAGGGAGTGCTCCCTAGCGTCTGGGCTTTCAGGATGTACAGCCAGGGAGTGCTCCCTAGGGTCTGGGCTTTCAGGATGTACAGCCAGGGAGTGCTCCCTAGCGTCTGGGCTTTCAGGATGTACAGCCAGGGAGTGCTCCCTAGCGTCTGGGCTTTCAGGATGTACAGCCAGGGAGTGCTCCCTAGGGTCTGGGCTTTCAGGAAGTACAGCCAGGGAGTGCTCCCTAGCGTCTGGGCTTTCAGGATGTACAGCCAGGGAGTGCTCCCTAGCAGCCTAAGAGGCTAGCGGTGATCATCGGGGTAAGACCAGGACTGGTATGTTGGACTGTCTGATATCTTACAGGTACTATAGGCGTCATCCTGCCGAGAGCTACCGGCCGGACAAGCCCTCCAATAGTTCCGCATGAAGGAGCTAGGGATACGTCTCCGATAGCTTTTGGGTCGTCTAAAATTTGACACAAGTGCATCCCTGTCCATTCCAGGGAAAGTGACAAAACGTTTGAATAGATTTCGATGATGAGGCATTCCTCGAGTTCATCAGCGGTATCTAGATCAATCACAAGAAAATGCCAACAATTGAGTTAAGTATGTTTACTTGGGCCAAAGAGTTACTTCTTTGTTTTAAGAGCTTCGGTCGTCTGTATTCGGCCATAGTGGCTAATATGCTCCACGCGTATTTAAATTGTCAGTGAGGGGAAACCAGACAAAATGTTTGATTAGATTTAAATGATGAGTCATCTCTCAAACCCATCAACGGTAAAGAATAATGTTCACAGAAAAATAACCAATATTTACTGGATCGATATTGGACGGTGCTTTCACCAACAAAGTTATCGCTGCGATACCGCCATGTTGGTTCCTGTGTATGAAATAGTCTCCATTGTAATGCCGATAAATTGTATCATGCCAATAGATAGTATTATGCCGATAGATGGTATCATGCCAATAGATGGTATCAGGCCGATAAATAGTATCATGCCGATAGATGGTATCATGCCGATATATGGTATCAGGCCGATAGATGGTATCATGCCGATAGACGATATCAGGCCGATAGATGGCATCAGGCCGTTAGCAGCACAATCAGGCTCTCCTGCATACCAGCCCTGGCAGGTCAATAAGGTTCGACCATGTATTGGAAGATCTGAAGTTCAACAGACACGAGGCACACATTTGGACACACACTAATCCACGCATCCAAACCCCAAGAAAAATAGCCACACTAGTCAACCAATCGCGAAAGACAAATAACCCACACACAGAAAAATCAATTTGTCACTCAGACATGAACAGAGTTACCTGGACATTGGTCTGAAATAGTCGAAGGGCTGGAGCTGATGGCAGCGACCAGAATGACTATGACAGTTCTCAAGTGTTGGAGATCTCGTGCATTGGAGATCTCGCATTGGAGATCTCGTGCATTGGAGATCTCACATTGGAGATCTCGCATTGGAGATCTCGTGCATTGGAGATCTCACATTGGAGATCTCGTGCATTGGAGATCTCACATTGGAGATCTCGCATTGGAGATCTCGTGCATTGGAGATCTCACATTGGAGATCTCGCATTGGAGATCTCGTGCATTGGAGATCTCACATTGGAGATCTCGCATTGGAGATCTCGTGCATTGGAGATCTCACATTGGAGATCTCGTGCATTGGAGATCTCGTGCATTGGAGATCTCACATTGGAGATCTCGCATTGGAGATCTCGTGCATTGGAGATCTCACATTGGAAATCTCGCATTGGAGATCTCGTGCATTGGAGATCTCGTGCATTGGAGATCTCGCATTGGAGATCTCGCATTGGAGATCGACGGCATCCAGGAAGGGAGAGTCCATGGGCTGGTCCTGCCTCACGGTTTCAGCTGATGGTCACACCACTGATGGTCACACTACTGATGGTCACGCCGCTGATGGTCACACGACTAATGGTCACATCCCTGATGGTCAAACCACTGATGGTCACATCCCTTATGGTCACACCAGTGATGGTCACACCCCTGATGGTAACATCCTTCATAGTCATACCATTGATGGTCACATCCCTGATGGTCACACCACTGATGGTCACATCCACTGATGGTCACATCCCTGATGGTCACACTACTGATGGTCACACTACTGACGATCACAACACCGACTGTCACTTCACGGATGGTCAAATGCTGATCAATCCATTCAGTTACATCTTTCAGGCTGTTTGAAAATTTCACATCCCCTTTTGTGTATTCTCACACGCGCGCGCACACACGCATGCACGCACACACATACACACGCATACACACACATGCACACACACACACACACGAACTCATACGCGCACGCACACATACATACACTCACACGCACTCTTGCGCGCGCGCGCGCCTATTCTCACACGAGCGCACACATGCAACACACACTCAAGCACACGAACACATGCACTCTCTCTCTCTCTCTCTCTCTCTCTCTCTCTCTCTCTCTCTCTCTCTCTCTCTCTCTCACTCAAACATGCATGCTTGCGTGCAAGTGATTTGTCTTCGATTTGCTACCATATCTACTTTCGTTTGTTGAGAAGTCAGCTACGTTGCCATCCCCGTAGGCTGGGGGTAAGAATTTGTTACGAAAGGCGAGTTTCTGCTTTGCTCTATCAGCAATCCGCTTGCTTGTGGATCCCTTCCCTTGGCGGTGCGCTCAGGCTTACAGACACTGCGCCAGCGCATGAACGGACGCAGGGCAACAATCAGAAACCAGACAGCTCTTCCCGTGGGTGAACACTTCAACCTGCCAGGCCACTCCACGTCATACATGCTCTTCAGCGTGCTCACGGGCAACCTGCACAACACTCGTCGGCGCCGAGTGACTGAGCAAAAGTTCGTGAGAAAGGTTCGACGCTCACCTCTCCGGACAGAGCAGAGATCTCGGATTTATGACGCACAACATGCGAATAGTTCACGCCCTTCACGTGTGTCTCATGGAGATCCCCGCCACCAAGGAGTGAACTCCTCTCGTCCTGCACGCATAAGAGCCGTCACCCGCCAGCCACTCTCATCCGTTACTCAAGAAAGAAGATTTTCCGACAGAGAGAATGTGCACTGCTACCCAAAAGGAGACAGAGTGTAGGGGGGCGGTATTCTAGTAAACTAGAGATTTCGCCTACCGGCAAAAGTATTGACTCGGGTTTACAGAATGGGAGGACGGGACTCTGGTGGCTCAGCTCCTGAAGAGGAAACTCTTCCCACCCAGCGTACGATCTACAAACAAAAACGGCCCCTCTCAGGTCACTGACTCTCTCAATCGATGAGGAATACCCTAGCTTGTCGGTCCTCTTGTCACGCTTTCTGTGTTCATTTAGCGTCCGACCCGGGCACGTCACCTCTTTTCCCAAACAAGACGGCAGCTTCAATGAAGCTTCGGTATAACTCCTTTATTCAAACTGGAGAATTACTGGTCAAGCTGCTATCCCTCTATGACCTTGACCCTGGAGAAGTGGAGGGCAGAAGTTCGCCGGCTGCCTGCATGGGCGCCTAGCTTATCAGATCTTCCTCCCTCTGACCCTCCGGCCACAGGGTCCAGTCAAGTGAGAGGGGTAAGGGAGGTGGGAGAGAGAAAGGGTCCATGTTGTATACCCTTGGACGGAATATCTAGCCTACTAACGCACCCTGTCCCAACAAAAACCATGTCTAAACATTGTGTTCGTCGATCTATGAATAGTTTTGGAAAAACCTACAAGTGACGTTCGACCTACACAGTGCGTTCGTCGATCTACAAAAGAACGCTTCTTGTAATTTCAATTGACCGGGAATTTCCCTATCTTTCTGTTGATCAACGTCTGTTCTATGTTTAAACACACGTTTTCTGTAACAAAAATCGTCCCCTGTATAAATAGATATCGGGAAAATAATCCGTCGAAATAAGTAGACCTGGGAAACCTATGTGATTTAACTGTAGAAAGTCGCAAACCAATTGTCCAATCAGTATGGCGCAACACACATTTGGCGCAAAAATGACATCAGATCTATTAATATCATCCAATGAAAGTATTGACGAACACTCTATGCTTAGACACACGTTTTTTTTTGTTGCGACACACCTCATTAGTTTACTAAGCAGGTGCGGATCAGTTCTTTTTTCTTTTCTTTTTTTTTGGGGTGGGTGGGGTGGGGGTGGGGGGGTGGGGGTGTTCCAATCTTTTTGAAGAGCGGCGTGTGTGTGTGTGTGTGTGTGTGTGTGTTTTAAAGGGCTCAACCGAAACGTGATAGCGGGTGTGTGTGTGTGTGTGTGTGTGTGTGTGTTTCAGTGCTCAACCGAAACGTGAAAGCGGGGGGGGGGGGGGGGGGGGGGGGGGGGGGGGACGACCCTATAGGAGCGCTTGGAGCTCAGCCGAAACGTGAAAGCGGGGGGGGGGGGGGGGGGGGGGGGGGGAGTTTTCACTGCAAAATGTTCCAATCTGGCGCATTCTGATGGTGATCATTACCACTTTCAGGCAGCACATTTTGTTACTAATAAAAATAGTTTTTTTTCTTTAATTTTTTTTTCCTGCAGGGGGGGGGGGGGGGGGGGGTCCGGAAACCCCCCCCCCCCCCCCTCGTCCGCCCCTGCTAAGCCGCTATTTCTGGGAGGTGACGTGCTTGGAGAGAGAAGGGGGGTGAGAACAAAGGAGGGTCAGAATGTTCTAGCAAGTTCCTTGACTGCTCCGTTCACTACTGAAGGTGTTGTCAATGGTCAATCAGTGCCTATAAAAGCTGAGAGGCCGTAAAACCTCATTCATTCATGCATTCATTCGTTCGTTCGTTCATT
>JAWQFJ010014675.1:22500-27500 GCA_034096865.1 Theodoxus fluviatilis | reverse complement strand
TTTTTCTCTCCACTTTTTACAGAAATCATTCAGATGTCAAAACTTGTTTCCATTTCAACACAAACATTTTATTTGATCGAATAAACGCTTGTTCGTTGCCTCAACAAGAGTAAGTAAAGAGTTTTGTGCGAAATAGTCTTAGAACTACTTTAACGACGTATATTCTAAACAAGTTTGAAGGGTTGGGAAGTTCCTGTAAATACTTTTTGTATTTTTTTGCTTTGGCCCATCGTAGACGTTTAAACCAAAGCTAACGACACAAGGGAGGGAACAGATCGGCTATCCCACAAGCCTCTCGTGTGACCTCAATTTGCGTATTTCGGACGAAAATCTTCCGTCTTGTGATGTCAACTGTGCTAGAGACACTAGATTGAACTAGATTGCTACAGCGATTATATCAGCTGTCTACCTGTCATCAAGTCCGAGAAAAATCATCTTGCAGAACAAATCACCACAAAGATGACGACAACAACGACGACGACAACAACAGCGACAGCAAGTTAATCGCACTTCTTTCCTCAAGGAGAGCTAACTGCTGCTCACCGTAGACGAGGAGAGTGACGACCTTGGATGCGTTTCCTGCCACGTTGGAGGCCAGACACTCGTAGATGGCCTTGTCGCCCACGTCCGCCCTGGCCTTGTACAGCCCGGCCTCCTCCTCCTGGAACCCTCGGCTCTGGGGGTCCAGCAACACGAAGTTCCGGCGCCAGGAGACAGAGGGCTTGGGGTCCCCAGACACCCTGCAGGGCAGCAGCACGGGGTTCCCCTCCACCACCTCCAGCCTGTCCTCCAGGCCCCCCTCGATGCTGGGGCCCACTGTGGGGGTTCATGGGTACACGTGATGTCATGAATAAGGTCATAGATCCACTGATGGGGTTAAGGGGTACACGTGATGCCATGAATAAGGTCATAGACCCACTGATGGGGTTAAGGGGTACATGTGATGTCATGAATAAGGTCCTAGACCCATTGTAGGGGTTCAGGGGTACACGTAATGCAATGAATAAGGTCATAGATCCACTGCAGGGGTTCAGGGGTACATATACTCTCGTAAGTAAGGTGGTAGACCAACTGTGGGGATACAGCCGTACACGTGCTGTCATAAGTAAGGTGTGGAGCTCAGAGGTACATATGCTCTCGTTATTCAGGTGATAGACCATGTGGGGGTACAGTGGTACACGTGCTGTCCTAAGTAAGATGATATATACACACCGCATAAAAACCCACGCCTGCATACCTGTCTCTTGTCCGGTTTATTTACAAAAGACTGACGTGGGCAACTCAAAGTACAAATAGATGTAAAAACTTTCACTGAAGTGCTTCAGATGTCACGCGTCACTCATCAGGAGGACTAGAAGCTGGGTGCTTTGAGCTTACATGCAATCCATCAATTGAGCATCGTTGATGCTCTGACAAAACGTCTCAATAGCAGTATTCATCCAGGAGGCCGGGGACTTACTCTCAAACATTCATCCAGATTGTCTGCCCTGCGTGCATGATGTCATCTCCTGAAATGGGCATGAACTAAACCGGGGAGTTAAAAATGGACCTCCTGCTATGATTTTTGCGGATTACGTATCTTGATGGCACTCTGATCATGTTTCTCTGGTTTATCTGTACTCTCGAACCAAATACATGATACCTACTTTCTTTTAGGTGAAAAGAAAATACAGTAGGCATAAATAAATGCATTGTCTTTGATAACGATACTTATGTGTTTTATGTGTTTCTGTATTAACTGAAGAAGGGCGTATGCCCGAAAGCCTTTTGATTTTGGTGTTTGTCGTGTGTTTTTTTCTTATTAATAATGATAACGATACTGAATAATGTGCAAGAAACGTCTTGAAACCATTTACGTACTTTTGTCGCCAGGGCAATTTTTTATGTCTATTTGTAACTCCCCGGTTTAGGTCGGAGCCCATCACAGGACAAGACTTGTGCCTTCAGGTCACGGACTGCTCACCCTGCACGTGGAGTCGCATTTTCTTGGAGATCTCGCCCGCCACGTTGGTGGCCACGCACTCGTACTCGCCCGTGTCCTCCGTGTCGGCACTGAAGATCTCCAGACTGCCGTCCTCCCTGGGCAGAGACAAGCAAGCAGCGTATCGTGATCAGGTGAAGGTGTGCTAGATCTGTGGTCGAGTGGTCAGCGCGCTTGACCTGCAGTCAATAACCTGCGGCTAGTGGGTTTGGTGTTCGAAGCTGCGCAGTTCCGAGAGTTGCACCCTTGAGCAAACTGCGTCACTTGCATTGTTTGTCCCCACCCAGGAGTAAACCGAGTACCTGTGATGGTAGCGATGTCACACTGCAGTGCGATAAACCCTTGTATGCGACTATAATCCAGCATCGGGTAGGAATACTCTTCAGGGAGGGGAGTTGGTGCTGGGACCTCACTGTATGAGTCCTATCTGTCTGCCACTGTGTTTGTCGTCAGGAGCCAGTGAAGGATTGATCAAGCGGCCCAGTGATCAGGGGGTAAAGTGTGAAGCGGTTTGAGACTCGGACATGAGTGATAAGACGCTATATAAGAACACCCATATAGAGTCCCTTCTATGCTAAGAGCTTGTTCCCTTGGCAGTCCCACCATCTACAAGTTAAGGCTTTTTGAAAAGGTGTCTTTCAGCCTTCCAGTCTACGATCAAACTCTCGGCCATTTTTCCTTCCTGTCAGTCGGGTTGAATAAGTGTCCATGCATGCTTCCTTGAAACTAATCAGTCGTGTTGTTTTATACTTGTCATGAATGCAAAACAATTAATTCCATATCTTTATATTCAGCCGTCACTACTGCAATTTTCAGAGGAGATAAAGGCAAGACAAAATGAAACAAAACAAAAGGCAAAAATACAAACAAATAAAAAGAGAGAAAACCCAAGACAATACAACACAAAATAACATAATCCCATACAATACAACACAAAAACAACACAAGATAACATAAGAGAACACAAGACATATGACAAGTCAACACAACTCAACAAAACAAAACACAACATGTCAGGACAAGACAACATAAAACAAGATAACAAAAGACAACCTAAGACTATGCAAGACAACACTAAACGAGACAACACTGAACGACACAACGCAAGACAACACTAAACGAGACAACACTGAACGACACAATGCAAGACAACACTAACCGAGACAACACAAGACAACACAACACAAGACAATACAAGAAAACAGCAGACTACACAAGACAACATGACACAAGATATGACAAGTCAACACAACTCAACAAAACACAACACAACATGTCAGGACAAGACAACATAAAACAAGATAACAAAAGACAACCCAAGACAATGCAAGACAACACTAAACGAGACAACACTAAACAACTCAAGACAAGATAAGACAACAGCAGACTACACAAGACAACATGACACAAGACATGACAAGTCAACACAACTCAACAAAACACAACACAACATGTCAGGACAAGACAACATAAAACAAGATAACAAAAGACAACCCAAGACAATGCAAGACAACACTAAACGAGACAACACTAAACAACTCAAGACAAGACAAGACAACAGCAGACTACACAAGACAAGACAAGACAACAGCAGACTACACAAGACAAGACAAGACAACAGCAGACTACACAAGACAAGACAAGACAACAGCAGACTACACAAGAGAACACGACACAAGACAAGACAAGACAACAGCAGACTGCACAAGACAAGACAAGACAACAGCAGACTACACAAGACAAGACAAGACAACAGCAGACTACACAAGACAAGACAAGACAACAGCAGACTACACAAGACAAGACAAGACAACAGCAGACTACACAAGAGAACACGACACAAGACAACAGCAGACTACACAAGACAACACGACACAAGACAAGACAAGACAACAGCAGACTACACAAGACAACACGACACAAGACAAGACAAGACAAGACAAGACAACAGCAGACTACACAAGACAACAGCAGACTACACAAGACAAGACAAGACAAGACAAGACAAGACAAGACAACAGCAGACTACACAAGACAACAGCAGACTACACAAGACAAGACAAGACAACAGCAGACTACACAAGACAAGACAAGACAACAGCAGACTACACAAGACAAGACAAGACAACAGCAGACTACACAAGACAAGGCAAGACAACAGCAGACTACACAAGCCAAGCCAGGGCGCCCTGCCTGATGAAGTAGTGGACGTCAGTGAAGGTGATGGGGCTGCCATTGCGGTACCAGGCGAAGGTGGGGCGGGGATCCCCCTCCACACTGCAGGGCAAGGTCACACCCCTGCCCTGCACCACGCTGAAGTTCTTCCGGGAACCCCCCTCCCCCTCCACAGCCTTGGGGGGCACTGCAACACAGGGGCAGTCCTGCAGGGGGGAGGGGGGGGCAAGGCAGCGAGGAGGAGAACAATAATTCATTCTGTAGGGAGCAATCCCAAGTTTCTGCTGTAAGTCCCCTCAAAAAGGTTTCTTTCGATCGAGTTTGCTGTTAGTGTCTCTCGTGCGAGAAGAAGTTTTACATACTTTTTAAATTCTTTTGCTGTGTTGTTGTCGCTGCTGCTGCTGTTGTTGTAATAATTAAGAACTTCATCTGACTCTCGCTTCTTCCAAAATAACTCTCTCGCTCATACCAACTACCTTGTCATCCCCACCTTATACCTCCATCTCCAAACCTGCGACTTTCTCACGCCCTCAAACCCAGCAAGACTAGACATGACATGCCGATTTGTTTGACCAGCAACTTTTGTAGACTCTCCCTGACTTGTCATCAAACTGTTTCTTTCCAATTTTGCCTTCCCAGGAGATCTAGCGGAAGCCATTCTTTTAAAAGACGTTTTGGTGGTGAAATCTACTAACTCTAGCTAATTCTACCTTGCATTCAGAATATGTCATCCATAGCTTCCAGCCATACTACACGCTTTCAACATCAGACCCCACCCCCCCTCTCCCCTTCCTCCTAATATCACTCTCTCCCCGTCCCATCTTTCCAATCCCCAGCCCCTTGA
>JAWQFJ010014675.1:10000-15000 GCA_034096865.1 Theodoxus fluviatilis | reverse complement strand
GAGTGGCTCTTGAGGGAGGGAGGGAGGGAGGGAGGGAGAGGGGGAGGGAGAGGGGGGAGGGAGGAAGGGAGAGGGGGTGGGAGGGCGGGGAAGAAGGAAGGAGGGAGGTAGGGGGGCAAGGAGGGAGGGAGGGAGGGAAGGAGGGATGGATGGAGGGAGGGAGGGAGGGATGGAGGGAGGGAGGGAGGGATGGAGGGAGGGGGGCAAGGTTGGGAGGGAGGGGGGCAAGGGGGGAGGAAGAGAAGGAGGGAGGGAGGGATGGAGGGAGGGAGGGAAGTAGGGAGGGAGGGAGGGGGGCAAGGAGGGAGGGAGGGGGGCAAGGAGGGAGGAAGGGAGGGAGGGATGGAGGGAGAGAGGGAGGGAGGGAGGGAGGGAGGGAGGGAGGGAGGGAGGGAGGGAGGGAGGGAGGGAGGGAGGGAGGGAGGGAGGGAGGGAAGGTGGGAGGGAGGGGTCGGTGGGTTGGTGGGTGGATGGGTAGGTGGGTGCGTGGGGGGATGGGGGGATGGATTGATGGATGGAAAGATGGATAGATGATGGATGGATGGATGGATGGATGGATGAATAAATTCAGCTCTTGTACATGTATATAGCGCCGTTCTCACAACCAGAGGCATACTCAAGTCGCTCAACATATTTATAGATTAAACAAATGGGTCTTTCGGCAGAATTTGAAAAGCTGTGGAGGTGAAGACTTTCTGAGTTGTTCTGGAATGTTGTTCCAGAAACTTGTCCCTGCTTTTCTAAATGGGATAGGTTATGTATGGCGGAATGGAGACGATGTTGGAAGAGGGGTGAAGATGGAGAGGCTGGTGGCCATGAGGGTGCGGGAAAGGAAAATGTACACTGTATAGACATGGGACGGGGATCCGAATAGAGTGAGAGTGAGGTGAAGGCGACACGAACAGTGGGGTGGACTGAGGAAAATGGGCGTTGGAATAGGATGAACTGGGGAAGGAAGACAGGCTTGGAAGTGGGTTAGATTTACAAAGGTAGCACCGATGGTAAGGAAAATGTGAGGTTGTGAATCTTATGCGGAATATGAGTTCAAGGGGTTGGGGATTGGAAAGCTGGGACGGGGAGAGAGTGATATTAGGAGGAAGGGGAGAGGGGGGTGGGGTGTGATGTTGAAAGAGTGTAGTATGGCTGGAAGATATGGATGACATATTCTGAATGCAAGGTAGAATTAGCTAGAGTTAGTAGATTTCATCACCAAAAATTCTTTCAAAAGAATGGTTTCCGCTAGATCTCCTGGGAAGGCAAAATTGGAAAGAAACAGTTTGATGTCAAGTCAGGGAGAGTCTACAAAAGTTGCTGGTCAAACAAATCGGCATGTCATGTCTAGTCTTGCTGGGTTTGAGGGCGTGAGAAAGTCGCAGGTTTGGAGATGGAGGTATAAGGTGGGGATGACAAGGTAGTTGGTATGAGCGAGAGAGTTATTTTCGAAGAGGCGAGAATCAGATGAAGTTCTTAATTATTACAACAACAGCAGCAGCAGCGACAACAACACAGCAAAAGAATTTTAAAAAGTATGTAAAACTTCTTCTCGCACGAGAGACACTAACAGCAAACTCGATCGAAAGAAACCTTTTTGAGGGGACTTACAGCAGAAACTTGGGATTGCTCCCTACAGAATGAATTATTGTTCTCCTCCTCGCTGCCTTGCCCCCCCCCTCCCCCCTGCAGGACTGCCCCTGTGTTGCAGTGCCCCCCAAGGCTGTGGAAGGGGAGGGGAGTTCCAGGCAGAACTTCAGCGTGGTGCAGGGCAGGGGGGTGACTTTGCCCTGCAGTGTGGAGGGGGATCCCCGCCCCACCTTCGCCTGGTACCGCAATGGCAGCCCCATCACCTTCACTGACGTCCACTACTTCATCAGGCAGGGCGCCCTGACTTGGCTTGTGTAGTCTGCTGTTGTCTTGTCTTGTCTTGTGTTGGGTTGTCTGCTGTTGTCTTGTCTTGTCTTGACTTGTGTCGTGTTGTCTTGTGTAGTCTGCTGTTGTCTTGTCTTGTCTTGTGTCGTGTTGTCTTGTGTAGTCTGCTGTTGTCTTATCTTGTCTTGACTTGTGTCGTGTTGTCTTGTGTAGTCTGCTGTTGTCTTATCTTGTCTTGACTTGTGTCGTGTTGTCTTGTGTAGTCTGCTGTTGTCTTATCTTGTCTTGACTTGTGTCGTGTTGTCTTGTGTAGTCTGCTGTTGTCTTATCTTGTCTTGACTTGTGTCGTGTTGTCTTGTGTAGTCTGCTGTTGTCTTGTCTTGTCTTGACTTGTGTCGTGTTGTCTTGTGTAGTCTGCTGTTGTCTTGTCTTGTCATGTCTTGTGTCGTGTTGTCTTGTGTAGTCTGCTGTTGTCTTATCTTGTCTTGGGTTGTTTAGTGTTGTCTAGTTTAGTGTTGTCTTGCATTGTCTTGGGTTGTCTTTTGTTATCTTGTTTTATGTTGTCTTGTCCTGATATGTTGTGTTGTGTTTTGTTGAGTTGTGTTGACTTGTCATGTCTTGTGTCATGTTGTCTTGTGTAGTCTGCTGTTGTCTTGTCTTGTCTTGTCTTGGGTTGTCTGCTGTGTTCTTGGATTGTCTTGTGTTGTGTTGTCTTATGTTGTCTCGGTTAGTGTTGTCTTGCATTGTCTTGGGTTCTTTTGTGTTGTGTTGTCTTGCGTAGTCTTAGGTTGTTTTTGTTATCTTGTTTTATGTTGTATTGTCCTGACATGTTGTGTTGTGTTTTGTTGAGTTGTGTTGACTTGTCATATGTCTTGTGTAATATTATGTTATCTTGTGTTGTTTTTGTGTTGTATTGTATGAGATTATGTTCTTTTGTGTTGTATTGTATTGTCTTGGTTTAGCTCTCTTTTTATTTGTTTGTATTTTTGCCTTGATTTGTTTTGTTTCATTTTGTCTTGCCTTTATCTCCTCTGAAAATTGCAGTAGTGACGGCTGAATATAAAGATATGGAATTAATTGTTTTGCATTCATGACAAGTATAGAACAACGCGACTGATTAGGTTCGAGGAAGCATGCATGGACACGTACTCAACCCGACTGACAGGAAGGGAAAATGGCCGAGAGTTTGAACGTAGACTGGAAGGCTGAAAGACACATTTCCAAAAAGCCTTAACTTGTAGATGGTGGGACTGCCAAGGGAACAAGCTCTTAGCATAGAAGGGACTCTATATGGGTGTTCTTATATAGCGTCTTATCACCCATGTCGGGGTCTCAAACCGCTTTACACTTTACCCCCTGATCACTGGGCCGCTTGATCAATCCTTCACTGGCACCTGACAACAAACACAGTGACAGACAGATAGGGCGCATACAGTCAGGTCCCAGCACCAACTCCACTCCCTGAAGAGTATTCCTACCCGATGCTGGTTTATAGTCGCATGCAAGGGTTTATCGCACTGCAGTGTGACATCGCTACCATCACAGGTACTCGGTTTTACTCCTGGGTGGGGACAAACAATGCAAGTGACGCAGTTTGCTCAGGGGTGCAACTCTCGGAACTGCGCAGCTTCGAACACCGAACCCACTAGCCGCAGGTTATTGACTGCAGGTCAAGCGCACTGACCACTCGACCACAGATCCAGCCCACCTTCACCTGATCACGTGACACTGCTTGCTTGTCTCTGCCCAGGGAGGACGGCAGTCTGGAGATCTTCAGTGCCGACACGGAGGACACGGGCGAATACGAGTGCGTGGCCACCAACGTGGCGGGCGAGACCTCCAAGAAAATGCGACTCCACGTGCAGGGTGAGCAGTCCGTGTCCGGAAGGCACGAGTCTTGTCCTGTGATGGGCACTGAGCTAAACCGTGGAGTTACAAATAGACATAAAAAATTGCCCTGGCGGCAAAAAGTACGTAAATGGTTTCAAGACGTTTCTTGCACATTATTCAGAATCGTTATCAAAGACAATGCATTTATTTATGCCTAATGTATTTTCTTTTCACCTTAAAGAAAGAAGGTATCATGTATTTGGTTCGTGAGTACAGATAAACCAGAGAAACGTGATCAAGGCGCCATCAAGATACGTAATCCGCAAAAATCATAGCAGTAGGTCTATTTTTAACTCCCCGGTTAGTTCATGCCCATTTCAGGAGATGACCTCTAGCACGCACGATAGCCAATCTGGATGAATGTTTGAGAGTAAGTCCCCGGCCTCCTGGATGAATACTGCTATTGAGACGTTTTGTCAGAGCATTAACGATGCTCAATGGATGGATTGCATGTAAGCTCAAAGCACCCAGTTTCTAGCCCTCCTGATGAGTGACGCGTGACATCTGAAGCACTTCAGTGAAAGTTTTTACATCTATTTATACTTAGAGTTGCCCACGTCAGTCTTATGTAAATAAACCGGACAAGAGACAGGTATGCAGGCGTGGGTTTTTATGCGGTGTGTATATATCATCTTACTTAGGACAGCACGTGTACCACTGTACCCCCACATGGTCTATCACCTTACTTACGAGAGCGTATGTACCTCTGAGCTCCACATCTTACTTAGGACAGCACGTGTACCACTGTACCCCCACATGGTCTATCACCTGAATAACGAGAGCGTATGTACCTCTGAGCTCCACATCTTACTTAGGACAGCACGTGTACCACTGTACCCCCACATGGTCTATCACCTGAATAACGAGAGCGTATGTACCTCTGAGCTCCACATCTTACTTAGGACAGCACGTGTACCACTGTACCCCCACATGGTCTATCACCTGAATAACGAGAGCATATGTACCTCTGAACTCCACACCTTACTTATGACAGCACGTGTACGGCTGTATCCCCACAGTCGGTCTATCACCTTACTTACGAGAGCATATGTACCCCTGAACCCCACACCTTACTCATGACATCACATGTACCCCTTAACCTCAACAGTGGGTCTATGACCTTATTAATGACATCACATGTACCCCTGAACCCCTACAGTGGGTCTATGACCTTATTCATGACATCACGTGTACCCCTGAACCCCCACAGTGGGCCCCAGCATCGAGGGGGGCCTGGAGGACAG
>JAWQFJ010014675.1:0-5000 GCA_034096865.1 Theodoxus fluviatilis | reverse complement strand
TGGCTACACAAAAACTGAGTCATTAGTTTTCTCGCCAATACTACAGAAATGAGACTGACCCGAAATTATACTTGTGAAGTCTCGAAGGAAAGACATGTCATAATTGTCTCACGGATACCTAGCTAAGAACATCTCACTGTTCAATAAACCTCACCAAGTACTTCATGTGTTGCTTGCATCACACCCAATAGGTGCAATTTAGGACCAACAGTTCCAGTGCGGCTGAAAATGTTTATTCAGTTATGGATGTCTGTTCTGATTTCCTTCTTCACAGTGCCTCCCACCATCGAGAAAGGCGATAGTGACATTACTGTGCTGGAAGGTCAACCTGTGACCTTGAAATGTGACGCTAGCGGTGACCCCCGACCTACTGTCCAATGGCGACGTGATGGCACTGTCCTGGACGTGGGTGATGAGGATGAAAGGTGAACATGTGGTGGTGGTGGTGGTGGTGGAGGTGCTGGTAGTGGTGGTAGTGGTGGTGGTAGTAGTTATGGTAGTAGTGGTGGTGGTGGTGGTAGTGGTGGTGGTGGCAGTGGTGGTAGTGGTGGTGGTGGTGGTAGTGGTAGTGGTAGTGGTGGTGGTGGTGGTGGTAGTGGTGGTGATGGTGATGGTAGTGGTGGTGGTGGTGGTAATGTGGTGGTAGTGGAAGTTGTGGTAGTGGTAGTGGTGGTGGTGGTGGTGAGAGGTAGTGGGGGTGGTGATGGTGGTAGTGGTAGTGGTGGTGGTGGTAGTGGTGGTTAGAGATGGTGGTGGCGGTAGTGGTAGTGGTGGTGGTGGTAGTGGTGGTGAGAGGTGGTGGTGGTGGTAGTGGTGGTGGTGGCTGTAGTGGTAGTGGTGGTGGTGGAAGTGGTAGTGGTGGTGGTGGTGGTGGTAAAGGTGGTAGAGGTAGTGGTGGTGGTGGTGGTGGTGGTGATAATGGTGGTGGTGGTGGTGGTGATAATGGTGGTAGTGGTGGTGGTGGTAGTGGTGGTGGTGGTGGTGGTAGTGGTGGTGGTGGTGGTGGTAGTGGTGGTGGTGGTGGTGGTGGTGATGGAGATAGAGGTGGTGGAAGTGGTGGTATGTGTAATGGTGGTCGTGGCAGTGGTGGTGATGGAGGTAGATATTGTGGAAGTGGTGGTATCTGTAATGGTGGTCGTGGCAGTGGTGGTGTTGGAGGTAGAGGTGGTGGAAGTGGTGGTATCTGTAATGGTGGTCGTGGCAGTGGTGGTGATGGAGGTAGAGGTGGTGGAAGTGGTGGTATCTGTAATGGTGGTCGTGGCAGTGGTGGTGATGGAGGTAGATATTGTGGAAGTGGTGGTATGTGTAATGGTGGTCGTGGCAGTGGTGGTGATGGAGGTAGATATTGTGGAAGTGGTGGTATCTGTAATGGTGGTCGTGGCAGTGGTGGTGATGGAGGTAGAGATGGTGGAAGTGGTGGTATCTGTAATGGTGGTCGTGGCAGTGGTGGTGATGGAGGTAGAGATGGTGGAAGTGGTGGTATGTGTAATGGTGGTCGTGGCAGTGGTGGTGATGGAGGTAGATATTGTGGAAGTGGTGGTATCTGTAATGGTGGTCGTGGCAGTGGTGGTGATGGAGGTAGAGATGGTGGAAGTGGTGGTATCTGTAATGGTGGTCGTGGCAGTGGTGGTGATGGAGGTAGATATTGTGGAAGTGGTGGTATCTGTAATGGTGGTCGTGGCAGTGGTGGTGATGGAGGTAGAGGTGGTGGAAGTGGTGGTATCTGTAATGGTGGTCGTGGCAGTGGTGGTGATGGAGGTAGAGATGGTGGAAGTGGTGGTATCTGTAATGGTGGTCGTGGCAGTGGTGGTGATGGAGATGGAGATGGTGGAAGTAGTGGTGACGGAGGTAGAGGTGGTGGAAGTGGTGGTATCTGTAATGGTGGTCGTGGCAGTGGTGGTGATGGAGGTAGAGATGGTGGAAGTGGTGGTATCTGTAATGGTGGTCGTGGCAGTGGTGGTGATGGAGGTAGAGATGGTGGAAGTGGTGGTATCTGTAATGGTGGTCGTGGCAGTGGTGGTGATGGAGGTAGAGATGGTGGAAGTGGTGGTATCTGTAATGGTGGTCGTGGCAGTGGTGGTGATGGAGGTAGAGATGGTGGAAGTGGTGGTATCTGTAATGGTGGTCGTGGCAGTGGTGGTGATGGAGGTAGAGATGGTGGAAGTGGTGGTATCTGTAATGGTGGTCGTGGCAGTGGTGGTGATGGAGGTAGAGATGGTGGAAGTGGTGGTATCTGTAATGGTGGTCGTGGCAGTGGTGGTGATGGAGGTAGAGGTGGTGGAAGTGGTGGTATCTGTAATGGTGGTCGTGGCAGTGGTGGTGATGGAGGTAGAGGTGGTGGAAGTGGTGGCATGTGTAGTGGTGGACTGAGGCACGCCCCACGAGAGTGCCTACTGACAGAGGCCCTGGGGGCCGCCATGCTTTGCAGGTACATACAGCAGCCCTCGGGGTCGGTGACCATTTCCAGCGCGGCAGTCAGGGACTCTGGCCACTACTCCTGTTCCGCATCCAACCCTGCCGGCACCAAGTCTGAAGACTTCCACCTCAGAGTTATCGGTCAGCACCAGCTACCTGCCTCTGCCTTCCCCCTGTACATTCCCCCTCCCCTCCTACCCCCTGTACATTCCCCCTCCCCTCCTACCCCCCTTCTCTGCCTTCCCCTTGTACATTATCCCTCCCCTCCTACCCCCCTTCTCTACCTTCCCCCTGTACATTCCCCCTCCCCTCCTACCCCCCTTCTCTGCCTTCCCCCTGTACATTCCCCCTTCACTCCTACCCCCCTTCTCTGCCTTCCCCTTGTACATTCCCCCTCCCCTCCTACCCCCCTTCTCTGCCTTCCCCCTGTACATTCCCCCTCCCCTCCTACCCCCCTTCTCTACCTTCCCCCTGTACATTCCCCCTCCCCTCCTACCCCCCTTCTCTGCCTTCCCCCTGTACATTCCCCCTCCCCTCCTACCCCCCTTCTCTGCCTTCCCCCTGTACATTCCCCCTCCCCTCCTACCCCCCTTCTCTGCCTTCGCCCTTCTTTACGTCCCTGGGCAACAACCTACTTTCTCCTTTCTCTCTTCAAGGGTGACAGTTACAGTATAAAATAGCTAATTTACATTAATGGGAGTCACAAATGTCGCAGTTGATTTCCTGGTTGCAGGAAATTAAGATGAATCAAGTCGTAGCTGGTTAATTCACACTGACGTCACTCCTCCAAGGCCAATATTTATACCACCATGACCTTTTCGTTCCAGCGCCACCCAGATTAACCCCTGACCTCCCAGAGCGTGTCGACGTCATCGAGGGCAACACGGTCATTCTGCCCTGCCCTGCCCAGGGAACGCCCAAACCGCAGATCACGTGGTTCAAGGACGGTGTTCCCGTAGCGTTCAACTCCCCAGGCGTGCGTCTTCTTGGAGACGGGTCCCTCGAGCTGGACGAAAGCGAGGCTGAGGATTCCGGAAGCTATACGTGTTCAGCCCAGAACGAGGCTGGAGTCGCCAGTCACGTGGTGGACCTAAAGATCCTTGGTCAGAGCAGTGTTGTGTGTCTCTGTGTGTGTGTGTGTGTCTGTGTGTGTACGTGTATACCTCTGTGTGTGTGTGCACGTGTGTGTGTGTGTGTGTGTGTGTGTCTGTACGTGTCTCTGTGTGTGTGTGTGTGTGTCTATACATGTATGTGTGTGTATGTGTATGTGTATGAGTGAGTCTGTACGTGCCTATGTGTGTGTGTGTGTGTGTGTATGTGTGTGAGTGTGTGTGCGTATGTGTGTGTGTGTAGGTGTGTGTGTGTACGTGTGTGTGTGTGTGTCTATACCTGTATGTGTGTGTATGTGTATGTGTGTGTATGTGTATACCTGTATGTGTGTGTATGTGTATGTGTGTGTATGTGTATACCTGTATGTGTGTGTATGTGTATGTGTGTGTGTCTATAAGTGTCTATGTGTGTGTGTATGTCTATATCTGTATATGTGTGTATGTTTATGTGTGTGTGTGTGTGTGTGTGAGTTTGTACGTGTCTATGTGTGTGTGTGTATGTGTGTGAGTGTGTGTGCGTATGTGTGTGTGTGTGTGTGTGTGCGCGCGCGCATGTGTGTGTGTATGTGTGTGTGTGCATGTGTGTGTGTATGTGTTTGTGTATGTGTGTACGTGTGTGTGCGTGTGTATGTGTGTGTATATATGTGTGTGTATGCGTGTGTGTGTGTATGTGTGTGTATGTGTGTGTGTTCGTATGTGTGCGTGTATGTCTGTGTGTGTGCGTGCGTGCGAGTATGTTTGAATGTGTGTGTGTGTGTTTGTGTGTGTGTGTGTGTGTTGTATGTAGGAATATGCCTTAGTGTGCATGCTTGCATGCAAGGATCCAAGTGTGTGTGCGTGTGCGTGCGTGTGCGTGCGTGCGTGCGTGTGTAAGCGTGTGTGTGTGTGTGCATGCGTTAGTGCGTGCGTGTGTGTGTGTGTGTGTGTGTGTGTGTGTGTGTGAAATATGACCGTTCTTAGGATCTTCATGATGTACTGGGGCTTGAATGTGCACGGTAGTTCCCAGTACCTTTGCAGTTAGAGTCTCCATGACATTCTATGAGAAAACACCACGTCAGCAGAGTGCTTCCTTTTCTTCCAAAGAAATTATGAAAAACTAGCTCCTAACATACAATGCAATACAGTTCAATACCATATGATTCAATACATATTGTTGCTCTTTTCACGAGAATTTAGGATGCATCAGAGATGCCAGTATAAATAGGGTTACATGTGTTTTGTTTACATTTCTGCAAGTACAACACTATCTTATTTACAAAGCTAAGTGTATGGCAAGCCTACAAAGAACACTTCTCTCTCTCTCTCTCATCTCTCTCTCTCTCTCTCTATTTCCAACACGCCCCCTCCCTGATTAAAAATACGAAATGCTGTTGGAACAAACGGGTGGTTCGCATCTTATAGTTTTGCAGACGTCTTCTGGATGGTAACAGCTTACATAGAAAGCGGGTAGGTCTTCTTTAAGTAAATTTTCTTTGT
>JAWQFJ010014672.1:10000-12500 GCA_034096865.1 Theodoxus fluviatilis | reverse complement strand
GCAGAGATAAGCGGAAAGGAGCAGAAAGAAGCTGAGATAAGAGGAAAGGAGCACAAATAAGCGGAAAGAAGCGGAAAGGAGCAGAAAGGAGCAGAGATAAGCGGAAAGGTGCAGAGATAAGCAGAAAGGAGCAGAAAGGAGCAAGGATAAGCGGAAAAGAACAGAGAGGAGCAGAGATAAGCGGAAAGGAGCAGAAAGGAGCAGAGATAAGCGGAAAGGAGCAGAAAGGAGCAGAGATAAGCGGAAAGGAGCAGAAAGGAGCAGAGATAAGCGGAAAGGAGCAGCAAAGAACATAGATAAACGGAAAGGAGCAGAAAGGAGCAGAAATAAGCGGAAAGAAGCAGAAATAAGCGGAAAGGAACAGAAAGGAGCAGAGATAAGCGGAAAGGTGCAGAGATAAGCAGAAAGGAGCAGAAAGGAGCAAGGATAAGCGGAAAAGAACAGAGAGGAGCAGAGATAAGCGGAAAGGAGCAGAAAGGAGCAGAGATAAGCGGAAAGGAGCAGAAAGGAGCAGAGATAAGCGGAAAGGAGCAGAAAGGAGCAGAGATAAGCGGAAAGGAGCAGCAAAGAACATAGATAAACGGAAAGGAGCAGAAAGGAGCAGAAATAAGCGGAAAGAAGCAGAAATAAGCGGAAAGGAACAGAGATAAGCGGAAAGGAGCAGAAATACGCTGAAAAAAAGCAGAAATAAGCGAAAAGGAACAGAGATAAGCGGAAAGGAATAGAAATACGCAGAAAGGAGCAGAAATAAGCGGAAAGGAGCAGAATTATTTTTTTTTAATATTATTATCAAATCACTCTTATACCGCGTGATACTCCCACTCAGTGAGACTCAAAGCGCTTAAGCGGGAAAAGCAGAAATACGCGGAAAGGAACAGAGTTAAGCGGAAAGGAATAGAAATACGCGGAAAGGAGCAGCAAGTTGCAGAGATAAGCGGAAAGGAGCAGAAAGGTGCAGAGATAAGCGGAAAGTAGCAGAAATAAGCGGAAAGGAGCAGAGATAAGCGGAAAGGAGCAGATATAAGCTGAAAGGAGCAGAGATAAGCGGAAAGGAGCAGAGATAAGCGGAAAGGAGCAGATATAAGCTGAAAGGAGCAGAGATAAGCGGAAAGGAGCAGAGATAAGCGGAAAGGAGCAGAGATAAGCGGAAAGGAACAAAGATAAGCGGAAAGGAGCAGAGTTAAGCGGAAAGGAGCAGAAAGGTGCAGAAATAAGCAGAAAGGAGCAGATATAAGCTGAAAGGAGCAGAGATAAGCGGAAAGGAGCAGATATAAGCTGAAAGGAGCAGAGATAAGCGGAAAGGAGCAGAGATAAGCGGAAAGGAGCAGAGATAAGCGGAAACGAGCAGAGTTAAGCTTAAAGGAGCAGAGTTAAGCTTAAAGGAGCAGAAAGGTGCAGAGATAAGCAGAAAGGAGCAGAAATAAGCGAAAAGGAGCAGAGATAAGCGGAAAGGAGCAGAGATAAGCGGAAAGGAGGAGAAATAGGTGGAAATGGGCAGAGATAAGCGGAAAGGAGCAGAAGGAGCAGAGATAAGCGGAAAGGAGCAGCGAGGAGCGGAGAGGAGCTGGAAAGGGCAAAGATAAGCGAACTATAGTAGCAAAGAGCAGAGATAAGCGAAAAAGAGCAGCAAAGAACAGAGATAAGCAAAAAGGAGCACCAAAGAGCCGAGATAAGCGGAAATGAGCAGAGATAATCGGAAAGGAACAGAGATAAGCGGAAAGGAGCAGAGTTAAGCGGAAAGGAGCAGAAAGGTGCAGAGATAAGCAGAAAGGAGCAGAAATAAGCGAAAAGGAGCAGAGATAAGCGGAAAGGAGCAGAGATAAGCGGAAAGGAGGAAAAATAAGTGGAAATGAGCAGAGATAATCGGAAAGGAGCAGAAGGAGCAGAGATAAGCGGAAAGGAGCAGCGAGGAGCGGAGAGGAGCTGGAAAGAGCAAAGATAAGCGAACTAGAGTAGCAAAGAGCAGAGATAAGCGAAAAAGAGCAGCAAAGAACAGAGATAAGCAAAAAGGAGCACCAAAGAGCCGAGATAAACGAAAAGGAGCAGAGATAAGCGGAAAGGAGCAGCGAGGAGCGGAGAGGAGCTGGAAAGAGCAAAGATAAGCGAACTAGAGTAGCAAAGAGCAGAGATAAGCGAAAAAGAGCAGCAAAGAACAGAGATAAGCAAAAAGGAGCACCAAAGAGCCGAGATAAGCGAAAAGGAGCAGAGATAAGCGGAAAGGAGCAGCGAGGAGCGGAGAGGAGCTGGAAAGAGCAAAGATAAGCGAACTAGAGTAGCAAAGAGCAGAGATAAGCGAAAAAGAGCAGCAAAGAACAGAGATAAGCGAAAAGGAGCTGAGAGAAGCGGAAAGGAGCTGAGAGAAGCGGAAAGGAGCAGAGAGAAGCGGTGAGGTGCAGAGAGGATCAGAGAAGCAGAGGGAGACGGCCGCTCACTTGAGGGCGTGGGTGCGCGGGTGCAGGATGACGTGCTGGCACATGACGCAGAACTGCATGCCGCAGTG
>JAWQFJ010014671.1:80000-82500 GCA_034096865.1 Theodoxus fluviatilis | reverse complement strand
ATAGACACAGGACAAACTCGTCCGTCGATTAGCCTCAGTCAACCTCTACGAACATCGTCAGTAACTTTGACGTGTTTCAGGCAACAGCTCTTGCTTGTCCAATCAGTTCTGTTAGAGCATCATGCCGTCTCAGTTGCGGCCAGCCGCCATCCAAACGCGCTGGGCATTGTCTACCTCATTGTCTTTCCATGTCCCCTAGGTACAGGGGCAAGACAGGGGCTGGGACAGGAGAGAGTTGAGGTAAGACTTGGGTGGGGTGTGGGTACTGGTGTGAAAGGACTAGAGATGGAGAGGAGGGTCGCCACTCATTCGCCACGTCGCCGTTCGAAAGTCAGCAAATCATGACCGCTACGAAATTTCCTCCGCTCTATTGCCTCACTCAAAACGACAATCCCCCAGCTCCGAGTTTAGGACAAAACATGGCCTTGTGTTGTCCCGATGCTCTCCCCCGGTCGCCTCTCTGGTTCTTGGGCCACGAAAGTCCTGCAGCCTGTGGTACCAGCTCATGTCGGGAATATCGAAGTGTTCCGGCAGAACGTTCTTCTCAAGCAGTCAAGAAAGACGTCAACCAACCCAGAAGACCAGGCAACCTCATCTCTTCTTTGGCCGCCATCCTCCAATGAAGTCAACGATCTTCTTGACTTCAAGGGCGTTAAGTTCGGGGAAGCCCTCCTTGAGAAGTCTTCTGTCCAGAGTGAGCAGCATGTCGCCGTCGATCTGTTCATTAGCGAAGCGGAGCACCACGCGGTCTTTCATGCCTATGTAGCGCAGGGCCTGGGACACATCCTGCACGCTCAGTCCCTGCAGCTTGTCTGGCGGCATGTAGCCCTCGTCGCCCTGCCCCACGCTGAAGCTCCAGTGGCTATACTCGCTGCCCGCAGCTGACCCGTACTCGCCTCTAGAACACATCGAAATGGCGGAGTCGTCTCCCTTGGCCCCGTAGGTGTCGCTGAGGGCGCCAGCAGAGACTGAACGACTGTAGCCCCTGGGGAGATGAGCGGAACCCGTGCTGGAGTAGTAGCCTGAGCTGTTGGGCTCCCCTAACCCCTCCCATGAGCTGGGCATCTCCCCGTAACCCGCCGAGCTGCCGTATCCCCCACTATGGGCGTAGTTCCCGCGAAACCCATCGCCACCCTGTCCTGCCGCGCCTCCCAGGGGAATGTCGTCACGTAAGTCCCGGAAGGAATCCGTGAAGTGGAACACTTCCATCACGTTTCGGTTCTGGCGCAGGTTGTGGCTGCGCACTGTTGCGTTGGGGTCCATGAACAAGTTTCGCTGCGAGCGCGACTTGCCCCGAAGTTTGCTTCCCTTGCCGCGTACCTCTAAGTCAAAGTCGTCGGTGAAGCGTCCGGCACCGTGATTAGAGACACCAGGGATGTTTTCTCGCCACTTAGGAACACGTGACTTGCCTCCTCCGCTACCGGCCATGCCGTAGAGCTGCGTGGTGCTCAGGCAGCGCGAGGGGCCGCTTCTAGACAGACCGTCAGACTTGACGTACAGTCGACGCCGGTCCTCGCCCCCGCCGCTGTCGTAGTCGCCGAAGTCGAAGAGCGTGTCAAGGTCGATGGTCTCCTTCAGGTCCTGCTCGCCAGTCATGCCCTCGCTATTGAAGCGCCGCGCGCGTTCGAAGCGCGTCGCCTCCCTTGGGGCGCTGGGTGGCTTCCTGCGGAGCAGGGCGTCAGTGCCCGCCGTGTAGGCTGACTCCCCACCATCCCGCAGAGCCAGAGGCACCATGTAGCCGTCGTCGCTGTCGCCGTCGCAGTCCAAGTCACGAAGGCGGCCTTCCCGCGGCGCCACATGGGTTGGAGGCTTGGGGGCAGGGGGCAGATGCTCGTACAACGAATCTTTGGACTCGTCGTCTGTCTCGAAGTCGCCGTGGTGATTAATGGGTTCTGAAGGGATGGGCGGCAAGTCTCGTTTCTGGATATGGGGCTTGGGCACGGACAAGTAGGAAGAGTCGTGGCCTGTGCTGTAACCTGCGTCCACGCTCTCCTTGCGAGGCGGCACCACAGGTTCCTTGGCTTGGCCGTAGGGGCTTTCCTTCTTGCCCTTCGTGGAGCCGTAGGGACTCTGGCTATCCTTGCCGTCCTTGAACTTCCCATACAGCTTGCTCCACCTGCTCTTGGTGCCTCCATTCTCCTTGGCTTCCTTCTTGCTGGTGTAGGGACTCTCCTCACTGGTCTGCCTCGTCACAGGAGTGTCTTCCACAGTCTTTTTGCTGCTGTAGCCTCCGTCTGCGCTGGAGGGGGCGGGAGTCTGAACATCGGGAGACTTCTGTGGGACGGGAGGTTTCACGTCTGCACAGTCGTCGCTCTCATCGTCGGCGTCGAGGCCGTTGAAGAAGTCCTCGTAGGTGAGCTCGCTTCGGCTCAGGCGCTTAGAGAAGACGTCATCCTCCTTGAGCGCCTTGAGCTTGGCTCGCTCCTTCTTGGCCTTCCGCACGCTGAGCTTGTCCAGGAAGCCCGTCCTGCTCTTCTTCGTGTCCTTGGAAGCCTCTCTT
>JAWQFJ010014671.1:72500-75000 GCA_034096865.1 Theodoxus fluviatilis | reverse complement strand
TTTCATCCAATACGAAGTAACCAACATCGCAGCCGAACGAATATTTAAGAAAAAACGTAAAGCAAAGGCCTGAGGATTCTGATACATTAACGAGAATGACAGACACTGGATACGCTGGCATTTATGTGTCACCTCTGACAGTATGGAAATGCGCACGATTCGTTTTACATGCAGATATCGCATTATCGGTACCCTCTACATCTCTACCGACACACAGTAACATGTTTCCGTTTTGAGAAAGGTCAGACTGTTGATTGTGAGAGACTTGTCCATCTATTTAGCTTTCCAGTTCAATAAAGTTCATGATATATTGGAAAGTGGAGGTGGTGAAGGTAGGTTTCACTGTCAAGCGCAGACTCGCTTTTAGAGAATAAAAGTAAGGGGGACAAACTCCTTAACATGTACGTTTCCCTATTTATACACGAATGTCGTAACAAATCGCGTTTGCTTTAGAGGAAAGTCTTTCTCAAGGCTAGAAAAGAGAAAACTAAATTTTCAAAGTGCTCTGTGTCAAAATATTAAGTCATTTCGTATGTCAACATCTTAAGTGCACGACTTCTTCCGTATCACAGAGCGCGTGACTCAAGCCCTAAATACATCAGACTAGCACTGCTGCAGGCAAGCACTTAATTCAGACAGAATATTGTACAGCGTGTTTCAGAAAATTCCCTGTATCGGACAGGTTATTTGGGGGTCATTTTCTCCAATAAAGAATGGTGCCTACAGGGACAGCAATTACTAAAAAACCAAAAATGACGAGAGATAAAACGGAATGACAGATCTCGAAAGATCGATAAACCATGAATAAGCGACATATTCGATATAAAAGAAATGTATTTTTGGCAGTAGGGGTGCGTTTTGAGACTGAGGTGGCTTTGTGTCATATCTATATCTATCCTCTGCCTTCTGCAGGGTTTCGACGCTGCATGGGGAACTGATCCGAGGAGCTTTAAAGCAGCTGTGAGAGAGTGGCTAGGCAGTATTTGTTTGGGTGTGATGCGCTGGAGTTGTTTCAGAGCATAGTCCTCGCGGAAAAGGTAGCCAGATTTCTTATGAAAACATCTCATCCCTTCATATGTAGTGCACGCAGCCTAAGCCAAACGGTGGCTTAGTTAGAGGAAAAGACCAAAACAACTTCATGATCATGGAGTATCCAAAAGGTTAGAGTGTCTCTAAACCGGGATTAGTATGCCGTCCTACTTACTGGGAGATAGCTAACTATGGAAGAGTAGAGTGCAGTATTTCTCATAACTGTAGCTGATGTGACCATTGTCGTGCTCCAGTACGGAATGACACGATCATGCGTATCTTAGTGGTTAGTATACACTAGCAGGACAGCGTCATGTCTTCCAGACAGAGAAACCACGTGCCAACATCAGAATGAATTAGTACACACGAGTTGGACTATACCGGGCTTCCCACACAGCGAGACAGCTGGCTCCAAGCCTACCTTGGGGTTGGTGTAGATGAGCTGGGCGTTGACGGGCAGCCCGAAGGCCATGATGAGGTCCTGCAGCTCGTAGACGGCGTCGTAGTTGGCCAGGGAGGCGTCCCCGATGGGACTGAAGACGCCCGACATGATGAGGGGGATCATGATCTCCTTGCCCTGGCTGTCGAAGCATTGCAGGTACTTCAGGTCCTGGTCCTTCTTAGGGGACTTGTTCGGCTTGAGGATCTTCTTGAAGAAGCTCTTGCTCTTCGTCTTCTTGTTGTCCATGAAGATCATGCCTGTTCAGGAATGAGTTGGTTCATCAGTATGAAATCACGCGAGACAAGAAATAAAAGGGATTTGTATGTCTCCTTTGTAATCTTTAGTACGTAAAAGGGATGCCAATAAAGATGGTGGTGTACAGATGACAACGGCTGAGAAAGTGGGAGTCGAGTTAACCAATGGGGTAACAACATGGAGTATTAGGAACAGAAAAAGGGGAAATGGTAGAAAAAGCACAGGGAGTTTAGGTGAGGGAGTATTCCAGGTGAATATTCAAAAGATGGTTAACTCGGTGATAGTCGAGGCGTGAAAGTGAAGAGGGTAACGAAACAGCTAATGGAGAATTGAAAGGAGGGGATGAGAGTGGATGTAAAGGGAGTGGTGGCATGGGATTAGAGTTAAACGGGATGCAAGATTAAGAAAGTCTAAGTAAAGCATTTACAATAAAGTATTCGACAAAAAATTCAAAACTCCATCATTATCGACCTAGTTTTTTGAAATACCTCCGGTGGTTCGGACAATTGCCTGACAGTGCAAGTCTAGATTCAATACTCTCTCTACAATGATGAGTATGCAGAAAATAGTCCGAAGACGTTACACAAGAAGAATCTATGTGATTTCGAATTCCTAAGAAGAAATGAAACGATCACAACCGCCGCCACTACCACCTCCTTTTTCTCCTGCCAGTACTATCACTACCAGCACTATCACCACCAGCACTATCACTACAAGCATTACTACCAGCACTATCACTACCAGCACTATCACTACCAGCACTATCACCACCAG
>JAWQFJ010014671.1:62500-67500 GCA_034096865.1 Theodoxus fluviatilis | reverse complement strand
GAAGTAAACGATTCTGGAATAAGACAGGGCTGTTTCGTTGGCACCTTTTTAAAATTCAGTGTTTGGATGACTAGTCATCTCGGCGTGGGCATCGTGTGAGAACAGAGGACAGACAATTTTTTATCATTAACAGTGGAGAGAAAAAAGTATATACTTCCAATACGCGCAGACTTGCAACTCAGCATTGCACCACTCTAACAGACTCTCGAATAACATTTACATGAATCCTCATCCTCAATAAATGACTCACCTGATAATCTTGAAGACCTCTGTGATGCCTTCCCAGTTATAGCTGCCATCTGACTAGTCAGATCACTCGGATGTTAACAAAGAGGTCGAGGATTAGGCCTGAAGTTCCAAAACTGTTCTATTCCCTAAGAGGATTATCATTTCCTACTTATTGCTTCGATCTTTTCCAGAATCTCAGTGACTTCGTGGTCGGAGAGACATGTAGCAACACCATTACAGTCTGCTCTACTGATGGCGCCCTGTAATCGCTTCAGACCTGAAACGCTACCGTGACCTTCAAAGGAAGAGACTGCTACCTTTGAAGTCTGCCGGCGTCTGCTCGCTAATCACTCTGGCCCACGGAGGGTCAGGCTGGCCATACAGGCGGACTGGAGGTCAGGGACTCGGCACGGTCTGAGACTGAGGCAGTCTGTCCCCGAGCCTCGCCCTGCAACCCAGCACCGAGCGCCTGGGACAGCTGTGGACTGCGCCTCTTTGCAGGGCTGATGACAGCGGACGTTTGAGGCGCTGTTGAACCATGTATTCGGCTGTGTGACATCTGCAGCACTGGGTACCACCTCTGGTTGTCGACGTATCTGGGAGGAATTCAGTTGGTCGGAAAGAGCTTTGCACCGACAAGGGAAGTGATTTGCAGAAGACCAGGGTGGATCTTATGGCCTTCCGGAGGAGCGGTCACCTCACGCGAAACATTAAGGAAAATGCACCACCACTCGTATGCACTACTGGTTTTGTCGTGAAATAGCTGTTATAGATTGAATTATGAGACAAGGAGATTTCTGTTGTTGATACTGTGCTGCTCTTGTTACTGTTGTTGTTGTTGTTGACGATGATGATGATGATGATGATGATGATGATGATGATGATGATGATGATGATGATGATGATGATGATGATGTGATGATGATGATGACCCGAGCGCAAGACGACGGTTGTTTCTGCCGAAGAGGGTACGGTCACTTTGACCATGCGTGGTGCGGAGACGGTGGACATCAGTATGCCAGATGAGAAGCAGTCGAGAAACAGAGTCCCCTGTCCTAGTGGCGCGGCAAACACTGCAGGGGGAGGACTGAATGCTAATTGTGTTGACTTGCCCCCAGGGCGATGTACCAGGTCGGTGGAGGACGTGGCAGGCACACTCAATAGCAGGTCTTGTTGCTTCTTCCGCACGTAAACACCTTCAGGCGGAGACGGTCCACCGGTATTTTTTTCAATCAACTAACCAACACTCCGTTAAGCCTTAAGAAGTAGAAGCAGATTTACATAGTTACCAAACTGACTCCAATCCCCGGCTCAATGCGGTTTGCTTTGTACCACTACGATTCAATGAACAACGTGTCAGACCTAACTCATTCGTCTCTGTAAGTGGATGGGCGGAGACGTTTACTATTATCTATCCACTAAACACTTTGTTTTCCGGTCCTTTTCTCATTAACTGCAGAACCAACCCCCCGAATATCTCCATCCCATTCCTCATCCTTAAACGGGCTGGGGGATGGGGGAAGAGGGCTTAACAAAACTGATCTCAAATGCAGTATCTCCCTACAATCTCGGCATAGATATGCAACAGTTAAAGAAACATAAGTAACAAGAATGAGGGAAAATCTACAGCACCAAATGCAAGCAGCAAATACACACGATGGCGGGAGGGAGGGTACTGCTGAGCACGAACGGAAGGGCAAGAAGAGGTTTGGAGAAATAATATTCAGCATGGAAAGAAATGACAGTTCTGCCGAGTAAAGTGAACCAAGACGACATAAAAATGAGAATTTGGCAGTAACAAATCATACCGGCAATTCTTTAGCTAAAACGAAACAGCATAGTCAGAAAACAGGAATATTTCACAAAGCACACTATCACACCCAGGCAGGTTACATGCATTCATGCTCAAGAGTTCATAAGTGTGCATCATCAACTGTGAACTTTTGAAATAGTATAAAATCAGGTCTCTGCAGCCTTTGCACATGTCTGTTTCTGTTCGCTTTCTGTTATCCCTTAACAGTTGGTTGAGACAAAGGCCAGAAAGCTGAGACTGCAATGTTCTATAAAGTTTCCCTTCAGACGTTCAACCACTATGATGTACAGGACGTGGAAAGTTCGACCATTCTTTCCGCTGTTTGTATATTGCCCTGTTTCTCTTCTCATGACGTAATTATATCGCTGGCGACAAGAGTAGTTTCATGTGGGCACTGATGAACCATGCCACTAAAAGCGAAAACTGATGCAGACTTGCTGCACAAATATTCATTCGCAGGGGAACAAGGTAACTTGAACCGTGCGAGGCAAACTCCGAAGTTTCAACAATCCCACTATTTTACATAACAGACTCAGTAACGTGTGACTTTAGAAGCGGCACCTAAATCACAAGGATGTCGAAATACATCAGAGAGAAATAACTTTTTAGAAATACTCAGTAATTGAGGAACATACATGAGCTATTTGTGAGACTGACTTTGCAAATCCCCGAGTACATTACGATGCCAACTAAGCCGACGACAAACGGCGCGATTGCAATCTCATCCCCATTCACAGGGAGCTGGATACCGAATAATCGTGAACGATTTTCGGTGGCGCTGAAGCCGATTTTATTATTATTATTATAAATCACTCTTTTACCGCGCGATACTCCCACTCAGTGAGACTCAAAGCGCTTCAGCCGATGTCGAGGCTGCCTCTCAGTGTGTAGTGTCTCAAGTCAATGAGACCAGTGCCCTGCTGCCAAGGGCGCTGGCACACTGTTTTGGCTTTTACTCGAACCACACTTCGCCTCTCTTGCTACAGTACATACGGCCACATCAGCAGCCTCCTCTGGCGAATACCAGATCAAAACTGGTTGATCTTGCTTGGCAAAAAGCTATTTGCAAAATGCCGTCTGACTCCCTTACCGCCGAGAAATCACGGTGCCTTTTCTTCATGCACTGCATCCCAACGAAAGTCTGTAGAGATGCCGAGTGAACACAGAGTGATGAAACCTTATTGTCTCTCTTTTCTCAAAGTGAAATGCTACATGAGATAAAATGAAGGGAGCTTCAGAAAGTGTGGCGTTGTTGCAGAAACATTTACAAATAAACTTTTTTTAATACATAAGAGTCGAAGCTCGAAAAAAACAAACAAAATAAGACATTAATGTCATGAGACGGAAGCAGTGCAATGGCGTTGCAGGTGTTGACCACCTCCCGGGCAGACGGGAGGACCTTATGACGTCACTGGTTGCTTTACGTCATAGGACACTGGGCAGTCCCGTAAACACGGACTGGTCCTGCTGGTTTGCAATCTGCGTGCTAGCTGCATTGCTGACCCATCCGAACCTATTATCTCTCTCTCTCTCTCTCTCTCTCTCTCTCTCTCTATATATATATATATATATATATACACACATATATGACGCACCGATCCAGTCTTCCTTACTATACACGGCAGAGATATGGGATCTTGAGGAGCATAAAAGTGTAGAAAAAGCTCACCGGTTTGCTTGTGAACGCTTTTTAAATGTGGACTATAGAACACCTAACAGTTTGGTTTATGGAGAAACAGGAAGGTTTCCACTTGCTATAAACAGTATAATGAGAGCAATAAAGTACTTGCTAAAACTTACTAAAATGACCGATGATAGGCTACCCAGGCAAGCCTACCTCATGTTATCTAATACAAAGATCCCAGATGACTTAAACTGGCCAAAGTCAGTTGAAAACCTATTATGCAAGGCCGGCTATGCGTATATCTGGAGAAATGAAGGCGCTACTACTGAGAAAAGTTTTCTTGTAAAATTGGAAAATAGGCTACAAGATTGCTACAGACAGAGCTGGAACAGCAAAATTCCTGAAAGTGAAAGATTCAGAATGTATCGATCCTTCAAAAGAACATTAGAAAGTGAAAAATACTAGAATTCATTGAGATTTAAAAAATCAGTAATGTATTTATCCGGTTCAGATTTGGAGTGAATGAAGTACTTGGTAACAAGCAATTTATGCGCAACCACAACGTAGACCAACATTGCCTCCTTTGTGGTGAAATTGAGAATGAGAAACATTTTCTATTTCATTGTACTTTGTATAATGATCTACGCAATAAATACATAAATGAATACATCAAATTTCCAGAAGCTGCTGATGCCACCTTTTTGATAGATGGTCGTGGATACATGAAAACACGCAAGGTAGCAATGTGTCTTTATTATGCCTTCCGATTACGAGACCAATTTCTTGCTAGTTTAGAATAAAACCATGAATAATACAGTTATGATGAAAGAATGTACGTTAAAACCATTGTTATACTGTTTCTATTGTTTATTTGCCACTGATATGTACTAGCCAATGTGTTCACTCGGATTGTATGCTTTGTTTCAAATTGTGGCTAAAGTATACTGGCTCCTCAAAAGGAAGCAAGTCATGTATGTACTGTTGTAATGGGCCGGTGGCCTGAACAATAAAATCAATCAATCAATCAATCAATCAATCAATCAATCAATCAATCAATCAATCAATCAATCAATCAATCAATCAATCTCTCTCTCTCTCTCTCTCTCTCTCTCTCTCTCTCTCTCTCTCTCTCTCTCTGCCTCTGTATCTGTCTGATTCCTCCCTCCCCCCCTCTCTTTGTCTACGTCTGTTTGTGTAACTGTGTACTTTCACTACACTCCCCCTCCCCTCGCCCCATTCCCCTACCCCTCCTCTATCTCGCAAGAAGTTTTTATCCACGGATATAGTGGAGCTTGCTCGCTGTCATCACATAAATAGTAACATTTGTCGCGTGCA
>JAWQFJ010014671.1:52500-57500 GCA_034096865.1 Theodoxus fluviatilis | reverse complement strand
AGGGACAGACACAGACAGACACGCAGACAGACACACAGACAGACAGACAGACAGACACACAGACAGACAGACACACAGACAGACACACAGACAGACACACACACAGACAGACAGACAGGCAGGCAGGCAGGCAGGCAGACAGACAGACACACAGACAGACACACAGACAAACAGACAGACAGACAGAAAGGCAGACAGCCAGCCAGGGGGCATACAGACAGAGAGACAGACAGACAGACAGAGAGACAGACAGACAGACAGACAGACAGACAGACAGACAGACAGACAGACAGACAGACAGACAGACAGACAGACAGACAGACAGACAGACAGACAGACAGACAGACAGACAGACAGATAGACAGACGGATAGATTTAGATGCAGGCGGAGAGAAAGAACGACAGAAAAACAGAGACATAGTCAGACAGGTAAAGGTGGAGGCAGAACAACCGAGACCGAGACAGACAGGCAAACACAGAAGCGAACAGACAATCGGGAACAAGAAAAAAAGCATGCTGGTATGATCAGAAAGAAAATCGCAAAGAAAGACCCAAGAACTAAAAAAAGAAGAAGTTAATTTGTCCAGGAGGCTTGGACAAGCAAAAGGACCGTGACTCTGACTTTAATTCTCCTGCTAGCGAGACCTTCACAATTACCAGGCTCGACGACAGCAAATAATAAGTTGAGAAACTTCCCACGGTGGAATGGTTTGGGAGAGAACGGAGCAAAATGGAATACCAGGACTTTTGGTCGGGGCAACGTCCCCACCTCATTCAGAAAGATTGTGCAATGAACTGCGATACATTAGTTCTAACGTGTTCGATGTTTTAGCAAGTCATGAGCACCATCAGTACTCTAAAAAATTACCCTAAAGTCTATAGTCTGATTACTGGTATCTCTTCTTAAATGAAAATTCTTCGAAAGAGAAGTGGGTGGAAGCCAATGCACCTCATGTTTATCGGTATAGCTGACAAAAACGAAACTAAGGAAGAAAAGGCACGAGTCACCAGGAACATACGCATTACAACATTCGAGAACATTTCCATTCCATTCCTACCTCTTCTCAAGAACAAGGAAGACAACTTGATGGGCATGATGGTAGACAGGCAGCAGCACTGCGGGTGCGGTGCAGAGAGCCTACAGGCACAACCGGTATACACTTGCTGCCTGCAGGGTGGATAGGCGACTACAGCAGAACGGTGTGGCAGACGGACTGGCAATGTTCCATCCGATGGTGGAAGAACATATGAAGGATTTCTCTATCTGGAGACCGGATCTTTCTCGACTGACCGGAGATGGGCCTGTCCTAGTGTTTTGTTTGAAGCCCGATCTGCATAAATCTACTGTCATTGCAGGCTAACCCCCCACCTTCTACTTCATGCACCTCTCTCCTGTCAATTATCCTCCTCCTCCCCCCCCCCCCCCCCCCCCCCCCCCGCCGGTGTTCTTCCCAATCTTTTCTTGGCAACATCAGGGAGTATTTTTAGCCCTCCGTTTCAGCCCTAGGTGACCCCTCTGTCGCTTTCGCCCTTTACGCCGATTTCTCGCACTTCTAGCGAGAAGAATGTCTGATGTTTGATTCTAAACGTCTCGACACTCCATCCCCCATTCCCTGTTCCCCTTGTCTTCTGTCGCCACAGCAACTTCGCCTCTGCCGGAGTGAGTGGCTGCTCTCCCCTTGCTTCCCCGCTCCACGCATCTGCGCAAACAGCGGCTGCAGGCCGGAAGTGGAGAGCGCGCTATACGCGCTCTCACCAGGGGTCGCTGTTTGGGGAGACAACTCGAACGCATAGTGCGAGGTATCATCTCGGGGCGATTAGGACACCGAGGAGCTTGGAGAGGATTAAGGGCGATTTGGTCAAACGCTCTCTTTCTCTCTCTCATCTAGTCCCTGCAACCCCCAACCTCGCTCCTCCGTCATAGTGACGCCATGCCTAATTTGCAGGCAATTAGCGCATATTAAATACAGAAGAAACTCAGTAGACAAAAAACACGGCTCCAAATAAGAAATGCTCATCCTAAGTAAGACCTTTTGTGTGTGTAGAGAAACGCGTCCTGTAGGTGTACTTACACTTGGAGTAACGACTCTTCACTTTTTCATGAACGTTTATCGTGGACCAACCAATTAACATGGAAAAAAGACATTGAACCATGGTTCTTTGCACGCTGACATATGTACGTATATTCTGATCTCTATTTCTCTGTCAAGGAATTATTGCAATCAATTCTCGAAACACTCAAGCTCCCATTGCATCAGTTAATATAACCAGTGCCAACAAAAAGCATCGGAGTAATAATGAAAAACAGAACTTCACATTCCACTGCTAATTTGCATTTCAGTGGGAAGAAATCTATATTCCTCTTCCGCAACACTGAACTATTTAAAAATGATGTTGCTTTGAAGGCACGTTTGACGACATTCGATGACAAGGAGTGAAGACTGCATCCAATGGTGCCATCCACGACTCTGTAGATGGATCATAAGACTTCTGCTGCAGCTCTGCTCGCAGTAGCAATGGTCTTTAGAATAATGAGTCTCATTGCCAATTGCATATCACGTCAATTAAAATCTGTACTAATCCTTATACGTCTCATGAGAATTAAACCAATCAATCATTCTCTTTAACACTTACTGGACAAATACGCAAGCATACGTAGTGTTTCCTAAATTTTACATTCTATTCTGATGTCGTTTTTCCAAAAGTATGAAGTCAGTCTTTGCAAGGTGAAATCGACTCCGTGTTCAGATGATACTCGCCCTTCATTAGAAAAAATCGGTGCAAAGGCCTGGATATACGGTTCGTTAATCTTTCCGTACTGTAAAATGAGCAGCATCGACATACAAAAATTGCTGAAGCCACGGTCCTTTCCCACGAATGATGTGCATCCTCCCGTCTCAAACATGGAAAGTGAAGAACTTATCGACTCCCAACAGATGAATAGTTTTCTCACCAGGAATGAAAACCTGAGAGTTGACAAAATCTGGAAGGACGACGACAGCTTTCCGAGACTTCGACAGGGAAAATACTGCACAAAGCCGCAAGGCAGGGCCGTCTGCAGAACGATCGTCCAAGCAAGGAAACCACACCGATGTTTGCCATTTTGCCACGGGGCTAAGAGAACGCAAATTGTTAATGACACCCAAGGATTTCCACACGTGCAAATATTGGGTTAATGTCGCCGGAACTGGCATTTCCTCGCCATTCGGGCGTACTTGCCCCGGAAGTGGACGGGGAGGGGTCAGAGCTGGACACAGGTGGGGGGACCCCTAGGAACTGTCATCCCTGAAGCGGGGCAAGGAGAAATACAGAGGATGTAGAGGTGTTCCCTCGTGTTGGCACTCTCTTACCTGGGAAAACAAAATACTTCCCAGGACTTGGGGCGAATGAAAAGTGCTCATAGAGAGATCGCCTTGGAGAAACAAATTTGAGCCCGCGGACTTTGTTTCTTTCATCATCCATGATAAACGAGAAGCAAACCATTCCGCCCAGGCAATCAAAGCTGCGAGCGGTCTTGCCGCTTTGCACTAGCATGTTCCACACACAGGCCACGCCGTGCCTCAAGCAAGAAATGAGACCACCGGCTTACAGACGGGGTGTGGGCAGTGAGAAATAAGGTGCGAACGTCCTTCTACCACAGAGATATGAAAAAACCTTGATTTACATTATATTGATTACACAAACTCAGTTTCCCGCTAGCACCATGATGCTATGAAGTCTACAGCTTATTGCTTTTTGACGAAGATCTCTGTAGTATGTACAACACCTGACCAAAAAAGTAATGTAACCTATTCGTACAAAAACGACAGCAACAAACCGCTAATCGAGAGGAAACAAAGGATGTTGTACGGGCCAGGCAGCAAACTCGGGTTCGCCAACGGAAAAAACCTTCTGTTGACAAGACTCAAGTCACCTTATCCAACCACGGGAAATGACGAGTACACATTAATCGGCTCAGGGTCTGGTGGCGAATGCCGTGTTGGAAAACATCTGACGTCAAATGTCTGCTCTGCTTTCCCAGCCCCAGAATTCTCTGCCTCTCTCCTCCACTCCCATTCCTCACCTCCACCCTGTCCTGCCCTTGCAAACCAACTCCTGGTCCCGAGGGCTAAACTGAGAAACAACTGCTCTGATAAAAGCGAGAAACAAAAAAAATACAAGTAGAAGCTCCTGGGCTCATCCGACACGGCTAAATCTAACCAAAATGTATTTAAAAAAAGGTTAGTCATCCAAAACGTTAAGTTTAACATACAGAGCCGAAGCCCTGCGTGGGACAGACAGGAAAAATGTAGGACCACAGGCGGGGACTGAACCCGCGACCTTTCGGTTAGCGCCCGAAATGCTCTGCCAGCTGAGCTACCATGGTTCGTGTTGTCTTCTCCTGTCTACACTGCCCTGTATCAGCGGCTGCTGTTTCGAACTTACATGTCCGGATGACCCGAATCCCAATATTTTTGCTCGTCTTTCCCAGCTGTCATAGGTCTTTCCATAGCCACCCAGTCTATCCCAAACGTTAAAAGAGATGCCAATATGCGGTGAATCTCCGCTTCGAGTTACACTTTTTGTTTGGCTTGAAAGAACAGTTTAAACATTTTTCGTACTGCCATTACTTTTAGAGTTTAAAATGCTTCTCTGTCTGAGCCAAACCCAGATTCCAAAGAACAATTTCCATTATATTTGTAGAGGGTTTCATTACAGAAAAGTCGTTCTCCTAAAGGTATCATTGCCACAATGAAGATCATTCGTGATATTCCTTTTAGCACTATATGACATGCTTTTTAATTGCCTTTTAGCTTTGCTTGCGCATGCGCGTTTCGATTTCAAGACTGCCCCTGCGTTCCGTTGCGCTCTGCTTCAACTCTGCTACAATGTAGCAAGCTGAGGAGTTTTGATTGGTTGTTCTTTTACAATGACTTAAAAAGCAAATAATCATTAAAAGTAGAGGGTATTGAATACATGAATCCCCAATTTTGTCTCTCTAGATTGATGAGACGATTTAA
>JAWQFJ010014671.1:40000-47500 GCA_034096865.1 Theodoxus fluviatilis | reverse complement strand
AAGTGTTGCATAAGAAAGGCTCACCTTTCATTACCAGTAAGTAACGGCAAAAATAATACTTGCAAGCGGCATGTGTAATGCAACAACCATGGCAAGTTCTTGGTAGGTGATACCACGTTCCCAATATGATATCTTGTTTATTTCTGATGTATTCCAACAAATGTCTCATCCACACTGTTGTGTTCACATAGAAACGTTATTTAAACAATTAATGGCACATCATTCAACCAGTTTAGATATAAATTTAGAAATTTCCTTCGACAAGACAATTCATTATAATAAAATGTCGTCGTTCTCCAATAAACTTTGCACTCTTCCCTCCTAACAGTTTTCCCTGCTATGGCATCTGTATGGTCCTTATCTTCAACGACGACGATTGTAATAAGGCACAAGAACAACTAATAAATATATTAAACTCATTCAGATCATTCGCTACTGTTCCATATTTAAACAATCCAACGGAAATTCGAATGGTATCCATTGCAAAAAAACAATTTTATTAAATTACATTTTTACATTGACCATAATTCAGGTCCACACGTACATGCAATTTTTTTATACCGTAGTTGGATATACTCAGTTCGAAGTGCAACCTTGAAAGAAACCTGGCAATTCAAAACAACATTCTCGCCTTATTAAGTTTAATTTCGTCTAGTAAATCTACCGGCACGAACCCAAAATGTTACATTTTTACCCATGTAGACCTGCAAAGCAACTTTATCCTATGTCAGCACTTGCTCTGGAGCAAAAGAACCCACGTACTGGCCAAGCAGAAAATGCGTCTATTGATCCGCAACCAAAACTAGGGCCAGTCTCTCTTTAGAATTAAAAAGCACTACAGAGGAGGCAAACATAAAAAGAACATTACCATCAGCAAAGACGAGTTGGTCGACAGAGCAGTCCACTTCTATCAGCTGCATGGTGCCCACTCGGCAATCTCCCTGAGCGATTCGCTGTCGGTTGTTTGGCTTGAGCTCCGGCTGTACCAAGCCCTGTTTCATCTTTGAAGGTTTTCTTACTCTTGCAGTCTTGTCACGCGTTGCTCACGCTCACGCGTGAAGTGAAGCAGGTGAGCTGAAGCCTCACAATTCTAAGTCTTCGCAAAGGTTGTTTTTCCGCCTTTCTCTCGCAAAGAACTTCCTCCTTACAAGACAACTAAAGTGTTTTGACCCTTATCCAAGAGCCCTCAGTCCATGTTATGAGGATTGAGTCGGTACATGTAGTCCTCCAGGTAAAAAGATTGTCCTGTACCGATCACAACAGCAGCATCATAAGTGTGGCGACCGAAGGCTTGGCTCCTTGTTTCGAGTCCTTCCCTATGCTTCTTCCTTTGTAGCACTCCTCTGCGTTCTTCCTGCATGCACTCTTTCCTCAGAGGAAGGCGAAGGAGTGTCTGTCCGGGTCGATGTCTCCCTACTTCCGTGGTTGGGGGACTACGGCAAGAGGGCGCCCTCTCCGCTCGATGGCCAGCGTTGGACTGTCCAGACTGCGAGGTCCGCCAAGGTCTTCCTGTGCCTGTCTGTTTGGGCCTCTGTCCTCCCAGCTTCCCTGCTTTCTAATTAGCCCCACCTTCGTCTCGCAATGTCACTGCCACGACCGCCTCGCGGTGAGCCCGCCTGCCTGCCCAAATACTTACACGACGCACGCGTGCCGCCTGGCGCCGTCCGCATCCCCCCCCCCATCCTCCCACCGTCGAGGTTGTCTCCCACCCCCCTTCTACTTCCACCATCCCTTCCCGCATCATCCCACGCCTGTATCCCCTGGGCTCTCTGCGAGACACCCCCCCCCCCCTCCCCTCTCCTTGGCTTTCTTTTCCTGTTCCTTTCCCTTTGTTCAGCGTGACGCAGGGTCTCCCTTCTTCCACCACTAAACTCGTTGATTTTCTTTCCGCCTTGTCCGTCCGGTTAACAGCTCATCTTGACTCCTCTCCAGTGTTCAACCCACCCTCCAGCTTCTCCCCCTGCATGAAAGCTGCAGAAAATCAGGCAGAGCAAGTTACTCGGCGTTTGTGTACGTAGCCATACGCAAAGGATGGGCGAATGCTCTAGCGTGTTGAAGAAACGTGCAGCTGAGTGGGACTGCGGATGTACATACATTTGTATGCACGTGACAAGGGGAAAACTTTAAGAAAACGTCATGTGTACGTTCGGCGGAGGACGTGCGTTAAACGTAATTACTGATTTCCTAGGAGCCGTGAGCAAACGAGAGACAAGGACAAGCAGAAATCCTCAAGAAGGAGCAAGGACAGCGGTACGAAGAAGGGCAGATGTACATCGCACAATACGCGCCAATAAAAGAACACAAGAGCGTAGGTTTAGGAGGAGGTACGAGGGAACAATTTTGTCTGTAGTTAATGAAACAATATGTCTGCAGGGATTCTGCAAGGTTTTCTTTGCTCTCACCCAATAATACACGAGACAAGAAAGGCAACTATTGACAATTATTTTGGTGCTTAAAGTTATTCGAACAGCATAAACATGACGTGCGAGACATTGAATCTCATTCTGACACTCCAAGCAATGCTTACAAAATTCACCACAACGTTGTGTACCTCGAGCAACCAAACGCCAACGTGTACGCGTGGGTCTACACAGAGGAGGCGGGGCGACAGCGATTGAAGAAGGCCAGGGACAAAGGCGCGCTGTCTGCTGCCGGTAACCACACATGGCCTCGGGGCCCCCTGCAGCCCACGGCGGGAAGACAACAGAACCAGGGCCAAGGCACACTGGAAGACAACGCCACCTCGTACGTCCGCTGTGCTTACTCTGTGTGTACATGTACACCTAGACCTCAAACCCACTTCCCCACCCCAACATCAACAGGTGTGACATGCCAGGTGTGCATGCCATAGAACGTGTGTGGGTATTCTTCCGTGTTGCCCGTCTGGATGATTACGTTGGTGTGGGGATGCATGAAGTATATAGCAGACAATCCTTTGTCGGCGTAAGCGATAAACCTCCGAACATTTAAATGCTTTTTTTAGAAAAGAAAAACTTCATAACACACATTTAGTTTTATAAACGTCCTTTAACTTTTAGTGGACAAAATTTGTCTCTAAGTTGTTCTAAATAAGCACAAGAAACGTAGTATATGCGTTTTGTACTGTAATCTGGAAAAATCAAGCACGACATCTACGTGTACTGCATTTGTTTCGGTCCTGAACAAATCGAACTTCTTGGTGTAAAAAAGGCACTGCCGACACGAACAGAATTCCAGTGGTGTCCAAACCAACGTCAGGCTAACCTTGGCGCACACTCCCAGAGCCCTTCCGTAAAACCATTTGAGGAATGCCAGGGACACCTCATGTTGGTATAAGCACTAGTTTCCAGCTGCTTGCTGGCCGGCCATCGTCTGGGCATCTGCAGAGACTTGGGACGTGGCGTGAGCTGTCTGCTGGGCGTCTGCCTTCTGCCCAAACATCTAGGTACCTTGTTGCTGTGTGCAGGGCTCTGAGCGGCAACGGGCGAGGTGCGATGGGCAAACGTCTATGTATCTGCTCGCAGTGGAAGGCCAGGTGGACAGGGTCTACATGGGCAGGGCCGAAGGCAAAGACTGCAGCGCGGAGAGGGATGACCTCCAGGAAGGACTGCAAACGTCCAGACTTGGAGCTCCACTCGAACTGTGTGCTGACCATGAAGGCCGCCAGTGGGAAAACTCGGCCACGCGACAAAACCCTTCTCAGAGGAAACAATCACACACTCTGAACAGACCCCGGAGCTCAGAGAAAGGGACTCGTAGGTCCTACGTCTGCATGGATCCACATTTCTCGTCGTTCTTCCCCTTCCATCCACATTGTGTGTTTGCTCTTCATCCTACGAGCTTGTCTGCAAATCTATCAACCCTTCCACGTATCAACGACTCTGCTGTCTTGTAAATGTTAAAATTTATCTTTAGTTTAAGTGTTATAAGAACTAAACGTTACATGTATAACCTCCTTGTTTTTCCCTCTGCTAGTCGATTTGTCAGTTCGTTATTCGGCAAAATAACTCAATAAGTTCAAGACGGATTATGATAAAATGTGGTGCGAGATCAGGGTTGCACCCAAGAAGCGATCCATTAAATTTTTGAGTTCTCAGTTGTCTTGTTTTGGAATGAGATTCGTAAAGAAATATATCTTTTCGCGCATCACGAAGTTGGTGACGTCAATCTATTCATTCCGCCGGCGTATGCTTTCCACATTCAGAGATCTCTAGCAGTCGCTAAAATGAAGTAAACTAAGAAGCGTTAGGCCTGGTCAGCAGAACATCCATGCCTGAATTATACAGACCATGGAATAGAAACTGTCTTCCCTGGCGGAGGTTTGCGCTCTGAGTGTTCTCTAGTTTCAGTAATGATGCAAGAAGCGAGTTTGTACACCTTCCTGTTCAGCTGTCGCGTTCCTTTTAGTTTGAAGACAACTCCATGAAGTGAAAATTTATCAGTGGATACACTGATCAATCCCTTGTAAAATCAAATTACTTATTTCCACACGCTGTGCATATATACAATACAGATTGATTGACACAATTAATAAACTCCATGATTCTATGATTTTTATGTCTGCAAATTGTCTAGTTCGTTAGCAATCCAAAGAGTTTGAAAAATAAGTCACTTCCCAATTTTGTTACTTAAAAATGAGAATCTTAGAATAATAGCACAGATGATACTAGTTTGTAAACCTGAATAGTATCTGCTTTGATTATAATTTTGCACATTCCATCCAGACAAGCACCATTTCACTGATTACAAATGTTTCCACCACTTCACTTCCGGTGTAGGAAGGTTAGCTGACGACATAAGGAAATGCGACCTAAGTGTACCATTGAAGGCATGCCAATAATTCTGACTACACTCAACATACCCTGCGCCTCCAAACCTAGGCTCCAGCAGACGGCATTTTGAACTGGAAGGTATGAACGACATCTGACACCAAGATCCTGAAGGGCCATCAGGTTCAGCGTCGAGCATTGGACACAACGTTCTTGGGGTTGTTCAAACAGCTGCAACGTAGGACATCAGCTCTTCAACGGAATGCCCGGCTCATCCTCAGTAACTCCATTATGTTGCTATGGAGTAAAAAAAAGTTGCTGCCAATTCCTCTTCCCTTCATTCTCCACGCAAGTGACGTGCTTCTTGTGAGAAACTGGCAGGTCATGACTTTGAAGCCCGCGAGTGGAACAAGAAATGATCCACGCAGAAAAACCGTAGGAGTGAGGTTAGCGCGGCTGGAGTCTTATTCGATCAAGTCAAAGATGGTCGATGGAAAAGGTAGTGCATCGGGAATCGTAGGGATAGAACGCCCAGAAGTATTTCTATCATGAACGGAACAGCGCACGAGGCGGCTTAGTCCGTGGCAACAAGTAGAATCGTACCGAAATCTTGCCATGTCTACTCTTTCAATTTTGCACGGCATCTTGAAATGTCAGAATGAAAATGAACAATTTCCGCGATGCCGTTCTGGACATACACAGGATGCTACTTTCGCCCTCGGACAGCGCGTCTTTATTTTTAAGCAGGGGCGGGGCAGGAAGGCTGCCTATTGACTGGGACGCTGGATGTCCATCCAGGGTCCAAGCAAACGTCTGCGGCGAGTTCCATTCTCCTGCGGACAAGATGTCCGGCGCGCGAGAATTGTCCAGACCTCCGTTGACCACTCCTACAGTGCGCGAACCGTCAGCGCTCTTATCAGAAACAGGAAGTGCCCGTCATGTGTGTAAAAACGCCCTGTCCGTCGAATGCCCGCACTGTGGCTGACGAACTCGGCCACCCTGTGGAAACTTCAAAAATGCAAGGCGGATGTCCGCTCTAGGAAGCCTTATTCCTTACATCCCACCAATCTTGTCGACAGAAAGGCTGGGTTCCCGCCAGAATTCCACAAGGTAAACAGACCTGTCTGTGAATGTTAACAAGGGACGTGCATAATGACAAAGCTGAAATTGTATTGTTTGGGAATCCGCTCTGATGTCTGCTGAGCTTTGAAGTTATTTCACGCATTATTGCTTTCTTCCACTCTATTGTTATTGTTTAATTGTTCGGCACAGATTCAAACTTTGAATTTACTGCTTGCCTTGAAGTGATGCTCAGCGCACATGCATCCTTCTTGCATGATCCGTCTGATCGTTCTTAAGCTTTCACGCTACTCGATCTGCCGTTCTTGCCTGTTTATGTTAATATTCATTACGGTACAGTATCAATGAAAGGTTTCCTCATAAATCAAGGTCTCAATGATGTCTTCCATATTCCTCTCACCTTTCATTCATGGGTTCTGCATTCTCCTAAAGGCCAAACGACAACAAAATTTAATCTCGTCTCTCCCCCTTCCTGATACGTCTTGATTAACAGGAGGCGTCTGGAGGAGGTCTACACAAACACGCTCTTCCGGCCAACGCCCAACATTAAACAGACAGCATTAGAGGTATCCTGGGACTTCAGGGAGCTGCAGGGCGATAAGACGAGGGTTAAAACCTTCCGTGTGCCGAGGGGTCAGCGACAGCCTTCTGTCCACTCGCCTGCTCGTAGACCGCGGGGCGCTCGCGTCCACTATTCCCACACTTCAGGAAGTCGATGAGCAACGCATGATGAACGAGCCTGGGATGACCACTGACCACAACGGAGAGTTAATTCTGGTGTGCTAATCCACCGGAAATGTCATGAGCACCATAGAGGTTCATCTCAGGTCATGTCTCACTTTTTGACGACCCCTTTGGGAGGAAGACTAGGGTGGCCGTTGCACTGTAGAACGTTCTGATGAACGAGTTATACAACTTCATTTTGACAGCTTTGTGCATCCTATGTTTTAACAAATAAACATTTCCTGAGAGCAAAATGTCTCTTCTTTTTATTTCAAATCACACACTAGTTAAGGCGATATATCTGTTCATGACTCATCATCATACAAATATACATTTACTGAGAGCAAAATGTCTCTTCTTTTTATTTCAAATCACAAACTATTTAATGTGATATATTTAGTCATTACTCACCATCATCATCATCATCATCATCATCATCATCATCATCATCATCATCATCATCATCATCATCATCATCATTATCATCATCATCATTTACATAATGGTTATCAGCAGCAGCAGCAGCAGCTTGCAGAACATTTAAGATATTCAATAGCATATCTGTGATCGATCATAAAATTTTATCGACAAAGAATCTGCCATGCCAAATTCGCCAAAAACGGCAAATAACTTGCTAGTTCTGGAGTGCAGCAACAGAACTCGAGGAAAAACGCTGACCGAAGCTCAGAGCTTTCACCTGGTAAACACAAAGCACGTCATGTTAATCAGATCACTTCCTCTAGTGTTTCTCATACCCAAGAGATTTCGCCCTTTACCCAACCTTCTCATCGTTTGTGTCGCCATTTCCCCCATTATTTTCCCTCACCCCCAATCATCTGTAGTATCTGCATAATGACATGGCATGGCAAAGCCTAATGTAGAATAAGGGTCACCAACGAAAGATGAATATCAATTTTACAATCTATTACAAGAAGAATATTTGGAAAGC
>JAWQFJ010014671.1:10000-30000 GCA_034096865.1 Theodoxus fluviatilis | reverse complement strand
GTGTCAGCATGGCCTTGGCAGGGCAGCCACAGTTCTTAATCAAGTGCAAGTAAGAACGATAGACAAGATATGTACTGATGTTTCCACTTCTACTGAAAGACAGGCGTGGATGCCTGTAAAATCCAGCCTGAGCACATTGAGGATACGGCGACGCGACATGGCTGGAGTTGGGCCTTTAACACGGCGAGGCAGGAAGGCAGGGAAAGGCAAACTGGAGGAGGGCCTGGCGCGGCCGTGCCAAGTCGACTTCTGGGCAGGAGGCAAACTGTCCGCTGACCTTCCTGCCTTCCTCACACCACGCCCCCTCTTTGTCTCTCTGTCTCCACGCAACGTCACCAGCCCCTGGTTAAGAGCGTGGTGGTTTTTGCAGGCAAAGAAATTTGGCATTGGGCAAGTTTTGTCACCTTGGCCTCCCAGCTGCGCAAGGCGCAGCCTGTTCCGCATTTTACATCCTGAAAGTGCTCGTCGGCGGGAAGAGATATTTTTCGATTATGCACATATTTGCATCGTCGTCGCGCTCTTTGTAATTAGATTCCGGCAGCACTCAGTGTTGAACTCGTGGCTCGCGTCTCTGCAGGCCTGCCTGTCTGCATCATTAATGTCTCCACGTGCAGCTTTGTGCTTTGCAGCGAAGCTGCGTGCAGGGATATGTGCGCGTTCATGCATGCATGCGCGTCTGTTGTTCAGGGATTAGAGTATATGCATGCATGTATGTTTTGCGCTTCCCCGTCTGAGCACCCAATATTACGGCATGCTGCGTTTGTCTCATTATAATTTTGTTCACCTCATTTAGTGCTTATCCATTCTGGTATACACCAGAGATACAATGCAGTTTTCTATCTCTGGTGCATCAAAATGATGTGTAGCAACCTATTTGGTTTTTCCTCGGAGCCTGTTTGTGGCTGATTGTGAATCTATCTGCGTCTACTTCCAGTTATGTATTATTCTCATCCTGTTCAGTTCCTAAATGATAAGAACGAATGACTCTCCTAAAACCTTTGGGTTACCTTGAACATGGTGTTCTGATATCGGGGACTCACGACGGAAGAAGCACATCTTGTGTGAATAATTATATGCCCCCGTTCGTTCCCACGGCATGGAATGCAAAGCATTTTCCACTGTGGAGCGAAAGTGCCTTGCAACGTCATACCCTGCATACTGTACATGCACGCCTACGACGTGCCTTATTCGCGCCCTGCATAGCGCTGTCGTCATTAGGCTAATGCCCTTGTGTACTTATCCCAGCTCGCCTGACGGGGTTAATCAGCCACTAAGCTCAGCACAGGGCGGGCGTCTGTGTATGTGTATGTGTATACATGCGTGTGTTCCAGTAAGGTTGCAGAAGGCAAACTAGCAGTCCCTTTGTGCAATGCTGCAGACAGTGCAAAGTCTGAGAGTCTGCGGTGCAGAGTGGCAGGCAGGTAGCAACCTGGCTGGGACAGATGGTGCCGTATCAGAGATATATGCGGTGTGCTGCCAGTCTCGGAGCAAAGCCCGTCTCCTGCCTTGTGTGCGCTTTATCGGGAGCTGGAACTGGTCCGTCCACTTCGGTCCTCGAAGAAGGCTTTCTGTTTCATTCGTCAGTGGCGACCTGGCATTATGAAGAGATCAATAACTCTGCGGCTTTTCAGGTTGAGAACAATCCTGGCGCCCCAGTCCATACAGGTCATGTCAGGAGTCAAGGATGGTCCTGCCTCCTAATGACGGTTGAGTAATTTCCTCAATGGAACATGCATGGGATCTTCCTCTTAAAATCAGCAGTGCACGTTTAGCCCTGAACACAACTTTGCCGACACAGGGCGGTACTGAATATGCATGCCGCCGCCGCTTATTATACATGTCTTCCACAAGACACGTCACCGAAGGAGTGCGATTTATTTACAACGCCAATAAGAACTTATGAAAAATTTAAAATTCTAAAGTAGAATAGGAACTGACACTAGAGAGCGCCACAGACGACGCGCTGATCATCCCACACACGATGGGAAGATGACCCCAAGCAGACTGACCAAGATCAGGCAGTGTGCACTAGAAGAGGATAGAGACCTGTCCTCACAGGTGGGGTTACCCAAACCTGTTAGCAATTAATGCATCCATCCGCACATCCCGCCCTTTCACAGCCCCCGCACTGTGAAATTGAAGCGTAGAGGCCGCCATGAGTGGCTGGCTCTGCTGGACCGTGGTCAAGCGGACGGCCTTGGGCTCATCCTGCCCTGCCCGACAAGAATAGCTCTGGAAGGCATGGGACGAGCGTAAGCTCTTTGTGTTTACTTGCCCTGGCTTCTCAGGCTACGTAGTGTAGGGTCCACTGCTAAGAGGGGAAAAAAGAGCACTTTAAAAATCCCCGACAGAATGTAAATTCATCAATAACTGATGATAATGACTATTGAAAAGCAAGTGTGAATTATAATGTTTCTATTCTAATTGTAAGGTGAAACACCAGTTCAGAGTTAATGTTTTTTTTAAAAAGATGTGTCTATTGAATCACTGTTTAAAAATACACATTAACAACTGTTTTGCACTCTTTGCAGTCTTACTGGCACCTTTTGTGTAAACTTTCTCAAAGAAAAACACGTTCGGTCGGCAGGAGGGAACAGCATGTCAAACAAAAGGAAAATTTAGCTACAAAAAATCGCCTTCCCCATATGAGAACAACGCAGGAGTGCACCCCCTGTCCCTGCCTTTCTCACGGCCGTTGCTACTGACCCGTCTCCTGGAGCAGACCTTTGCAGCGCGTCATCGCCTGGGAGCGATTTATGACATGTTTGCGTATTACTGCGCGGTGACTGGATTGGCGTCACAGCCTGCCACCACGTGCCTCTTCAAATCCTCTTTTACCACTACTTCACAGCGGAAAGCCACCTCTGTCCTCTACAGCCTTGCCACGCCTGGCAGGTCCTCGGACTCTACAACGCTCGGTGTGATCAGGAGGTGAATATACAGTGCCTCTCTGAAGGCAAATCACTACTACAGCAAGACTGCAACTAGTGCCGTTTCTTGCATCTTTCACACACACACACACACACACACACACACACACACACACACACACACACACACACACACAGACACACACAGACACACACACCACCACCACCACCACCACCACCATCCACCCCATTTCTTCATCCTGTTTGCTCCTTGCGAGTGGAATATAAGAATAGATCCACTGCGTCTCCCTATGCGATTCGTAATAGGCGAATAGCTAGAGGAAATAACGAGATTTTAATTGCTCCTACTCTAGTTATTTTCGTGGTCAATGGCGTTATATAGTCTGCAAAGGCTGATAGGCCATACATGTCTAATTATTCATTCATTTCTTAATTTATGCAACATTCCTCCTCCTCCTCCTCCTCCTCCTCCTCCTCCTCCTCCTCCTCCTCCTCCTCCTCCTCCTCCTCCTCCTCCTCCTCCTCCTCCTCCTCCTCCTCCGCCTCCTCCTCCTCCTCCTCCTCAGTTTACTACGCAACACATGGCCTACGAACCAAGTACTGACTTCTGAAGTCGTCATCGACAGGACAGGAGGTATATCAGTCGGCCCGAACTCTGTCATGAATCAGAAGAGATCTCGGGCTTACTTCCAGCGCGTCGGCGTCTCTTAGCAACGACCTATCGCTCTTCTTTCTATGGAATCCCCTACCCTGGCTACCAAGGCCCATAAAGCGCCGTGAAGGCCTGACCTCAGGTCACCCTGGACCTGCTTGAGTCCGGAAGGCCGTGATCCCGTGAGTTATGTGGTGCCTGATGAGATACAGGCTAGGGAAGTTTCCTCGTGAATAAACTAAACCACCGCTTTCTATCTATTTCAGAGGGATCGATTTCAGAGAGGAGACATGAAGATTCCGTTTGATTGATCTCACGGGAAGTGAGCCTTAAAGGACGAGGAGATTATGGGGCCTGCGTGCGTGGAAGCAAAGCAGTAGTGTCCCGAATACATGTAATAATAGTGAAATTTAATGGGATGCATTTATCGATCAAAGGTCATATTCAGACGACAGATACAGCAACACTAAGGTAGTTGCTTATTAGTCGCAGTTGATCAATTTCGGGCTACAAATGGATACGCATTCTTCGGGTTGATCGGAGAACGTTATTTAGCTCCAACTGACTGCTCATAATGCAAGTCCTGTTTCCTTTTCGTAAGGTTTGAAGCTTTTCACACGAAATGATTCGCTCGTGGAAGTCGCATGAGATACTGTAATGTGTGTGTCCTCGTGCATACATAGATTCAGTGGCAGCACATACATCAGTCTTACCTTGGTCTACCAAGGCCAGGCAGTTTTATAGCAAGGGAACGATTTCCTAGGTTGGAAACAGCTCATACTGTCCCTATGGGGATGCAAACAACCACGTGAGAGCAATTTACACAAACGTGGATGGGTGGGTGGAAGAGGAAGAAAACGGTGTTGAGGTAGACAGGACGTCAACACTGCTGCTCGTGAGAGCTTTGGACCACTACAGACAACTCTATTATCAGCTCTCAGTCAGATGATACTCTCTTTTCATCACTACACTGCCAAGCATGATGGACTGAAGAAGGGACAAACACGCTAATCTACTCGTTTGTAGCTTCAGGCTCGGTCTACGCGCACTCTGAAAGCAGTCCTGAAGACAGAATGACATACGTACGTACTCACGGAGCTTCGCATTCATTTTGGCTCCGGTAACCGTAGATCACTGTACATGGGTTCAGGACCTCTGAGTTTCTCTGACCACTTCGTTCCACTAGTTTGGAATGCCTAATAGAAAACAGTACGATCGAAGTACTGTTGTTCAAGTGTTCAAGTGGCACCAGTTTTGGAAAACAAAGCAAAATGATTAAGACTTGAAGAGGACAAGTTATATCCTCACTTTAAGAAAGTTAATGTTAGAACAGAGCAACAGAAGGGTTAATGAAAACTTTTTGTATTCAAGATTGGAATGTCTGTCAGTCTGTCAAGCTGTCGAAATCGTGAGGCTTCATTTTGAGTTTTCTGTCTCCCAGTCTTTGATCATTCCCCCTTTTTTATTGCAAGGCAACGCGTTTACACACAACCACGAATCTGAGGAATCTGTGAGAATCTGCGTGGCCACTACACAACCACGCAGTCAAGGCTACGGAGCTTCCCAGTCGAGATCGAGGCAGCTTAGAAGGGGTCCAGACGTATCAAGCATATCATCAAGTTGAAGGTCGACTGAGCCGGGCGCTGACCCTGGAACTGTCTCGAACGTCCGTCGTTCGATACTTGGCAAATCGCCCTCTACGTCGAGACCCGAACTCTCGTCCAGCTGTGGTTTTTTTCGTTCAAAATAAATTGGGTTTGTTTTTCCCTGTTTGTGGACCGTAGGGTGGAAGTTTGCAGAAAATCAAAGGGATGAAAATCAAGACGAGCAAGAACAACGCAAGACTGACGCATTTTTTCATCGCCTGTCCACCTTTAGCGAAAAATGTTTTGCTTGTTTGCTTCAGGTAATATGGCGAAGAAAGAGCGAGTGGGTAGGTAGGATTTTTTATATCAAAGAAAGGCTGCCGCTTCGTAGACATGTAAAAACGACACTTCCTCTATAAAACATATTGTGTTTCATACATTAGGAAATTATTATTTCGTACACAGCGAATGTTTCAGAGACGACAAAAGGTGTAGGGTCAGCGCAAGATTTAGGGTCGGTCGGGTGACCGGAAACAAACGACTTTTTTCTGAACTTTTATCATAGATTTGAAACACACACACATACGCACGCACGCACGCACACACACAAACACACACACACACATACACACACACATACACACACATACACACACACACACACACACACGCACACACACACACAAACACACACACACGGTGATGAATTCTGCAGTTCAACACAAGCAGATCATCTGACTTCATTCCTTTCGAAGACCTGACGAGATAGCGACGACTACAAATGTTGAAGAGGACGGAAGGCAAATGCAGGAATTCGCGTCAGACGACAGACTGAAAGCAGCCTTGTGTCTCTCGACTTCTTGAGTGCCCACCATGCGGGAGACCCAAGCCCAGAGTCTACTGAAAACCTGTCGCCAATGACCTTGACCTGGCGCTTCAAAGCCATCATGTGGCGTTCTAGGCATGCGCAGAGCCTCTCTTGGGGCGGCAGGAACCCCCAGGGTCCATTGGAGTCCCTTAAGTTCTCACTTGACGTCACATCTGGTCTCATTCTCTGACTGACCGAAATTGTGTGACTTTACGTGAAGAGAAACTGTTGAGAGATCGGACATGCAGCACAAGGCGAGAAATAAGAGGCATCAGTACTGGGATTCTCCCGATTCTGTCAGGAAAGGCTATCAACAGTGACAAAGAAAATTGTTGCGTGTTCATCAAAGGGTTAATATAATATATGCTCGCTATGATAATAAAAAATAACCCTTGAAAACGGTTGGTGTTTGTGTCCAATAGAATAACTACAATTCTTAAAACTACTAAAAGGTTGTATGAAATGGTGTGACAAGGAAAAAAAGGGGGATAGAATAAATGAATTTGAGCAAAAGAAGGAACAAAGTTTGAAAAATAGCAGCAATGCAGGCTGGGAGAAATACCGAGCAAAAATTCTACACAGAACTGGGTCAAAAGGAGTCTAAAAGTCTCTCTCTCTCTCTCTCTCTCTCTCTCTCTCTCTCTCTCTCTCTCTCTCTCTCTCTCTCTCTCCCTCTCTCTCTCCTCTCCTCTCTCTCTCTCTCTCTCTTTCTCTCTCTCTCTCTCTCTCTCTCTCTCTCTCTCTCCTCCTCTCACTGTAGAAAAGACGGGGAATAAAAACCGCACTTGGCATTGGGAGGAACTTAAGTGGGCTTAATGCGAAGATCCCTACACAAAGGCGGTGCAGTGGGGAGCAAACACAGCACCCCTAACTGCCAGCCCTGACCTCGGACCTTGCCAAGTCCGTCCCTGGGGTCCAGGCAAGGCGAGCCCCAACGGGCAAAAACAGGAGCTCGTAGAATACCTACGACAGCCACATTGTAAAGGGTGATAAGGTACATACGATGCATTGATACCGTAACTGTAGGTCCATTGTTACTGCGACATAAAACCACTGGGCATTTTAGCCTCTAGTCTTCAACCAACGGATCAAATCCTCTCCCGGCCCCTGGCAGACATACTCATACGTATGCATATATGCATGACGTATGGACTGGCTAACACCACCACAATATTCATATCTCGAGGAGCATTCCAGCTCCATTCTGGCTCACTGTCGCATCGGGTTGATTTTTTTAAGTATAGGCCATGTGATCCAATGCAGCTGCTTCTTCCACAGCCGTGGCGAAACCAGCAATGCGAGTTAAGCGCTCTGGCCAACAATGCAGCTCTGTGACACGTGCAGCGTCGACCTGTGCACCCGGTGGCCGTGAAGCGACTGCATGACGTCTGTGATCCCTGGGGCTGGAGCCCGGGGAGAGAGGTCAGTGAGACCACGGTGGGGACAAGGGCATGACCACCGGGGAAGGCAGGCTCACATTCTGACCATGCGTTCTCCAGGCGCCTCGGTGCTGCTGGCCCAGGGGACTCAAGGATCAAAGAGTTCTTTTCCAGGAAAGCAAAGATGACGTTTTTACCCGTAGCCCCTTTAATTTCTTGTCTTCGATTCCAGACTTCGTTTGTTCTTCTTCTGTCGGTTTGCACTCTCTTCTCCAAACCCTTCTTACTAACCCAGAAGGTCTCCAGTCAAACTGCGTCTTTCATTAGAGAATTTCCTCTCTGAAATTTTCAAGGGGCACCTGCTTCTTTTCCGTCTGCCCAAAATGACTGACTCTGCAACAGAAACAGTTCTTTGATTCTCTAGTTCAAGCAAAGGTCGTTTGTCTATGTAAAATCCCTGTATTCTCCACTACTGAGAGGATTATAAAAATACACCGGGGATGTAATTCCAGCTTGTATTACTTGCAGAACATCCCTCTCAAAACGCAAAGGTACACCATTCCGCGTCTCGCAATGTGTCTCTGAGAAAGATCTACAAAAAAAATAATTGTGACCGCACGTGTGCACTAGAGCGATGGGCAGCTCTCTAAACAATGGAGAGGGCTGCGGCATTTCTCTGTCCGCCCAGCACGAGGGTCTGGAGACGTATGGAGGATGGTCCGGGGAGCTGCCAGTCTGTCTTGTCCCTCGTCTGTGTCAACAGCAGGCTGCGCCACCTGCAACGCAAACCTCATAACTGCACCGCAGCCCACACGAGACGCTAATTTTCTCTCTGAGTCTACAGCGATACTCTTGACATTTTTGCCGCAAATATTTACTCCTAAATGACGTGGCGTATACTCCCCACGAGTGCAAGGAATATCTGCGTGTGGTTATGGATGTTGAAAGCACAGCAGAATTTACCTCGAGAGTCTGCCTCTCATTTCCTGTACGTGCGAGTAAACAGATGAATCCCAACGAGGTTAACAACTTACGAATTACATCTTGAAGTTGTACTTACTCGGTTAATGAAAAAACTGTTTTAAATGCGTGAGAGAATTAAAACAACTTTGCACTTGTACTGAAAAGGATCCGAATGCTACACCCAAATACCAGAGTCTACGTCATCAGTCACATCATCAATAGATATAGAAATCTGAAGTAAAGGTTTTTTTAAGTCGTTTTCTACGAAGGTCACAAATCAATCATTTTCTTCTCCAACAAAACGTTGGTGTGCAGCCTACACAAAGGCAGAAGTCCCATCTTAAGGCAAGACACTACAGTCAGAAAGGGCCCTTGTGGTGATTTTGGTCTTTCGAGTTGTGTCTTGCCTTAACATCTTTGTCACCGTCATTACAATCCTTTGAATCTCACTATAAAGCGTTGTCGCCTCTGTCTCAGAATCATGCGTTTCGGCAAGTCTACTGCATCTTTCCAATGACAGTTTTAGCCTCGTCAGTCGTTGCGGACAGTCTTCACTGTTTCCTTCTCACTTTGAAGGAGTTACTGACAGCAGCGGACTTCTCAGTCACACAATCAACACTTCTAATTCAGCTTTAATGTGTATCCAACGTATTAAGGATATCCCTTAATTAGTATAATGAAATAACTGATTATGTTTTTGTGCTACACGGTGAACTGGCAACAAATTTGGTCGAAGTAAATAATTCATTACATGTCAATAAATTGGTTTACATTTAAGAAAAATCAGGACCGGTTTTACTAGTAATGTATTACGTGCTCTTTTGTATCCTCAGTACCCACAACTTCTCATTGCAGTGTAAATAAGTTAAAATGCAGTGCATACTGTATTTTAAAAGTTCAGTTTTTTTAAAGAATGTTAGCTTAAATCCTTATACAACTGGATCTGTTTGACTCTTTCTTCCTCTGTGGTTTCCCTGCGCTTAAAGAATGTATTCCCAGTGGCGTTCAGCACAGAAAAGTCCATCCCCTCGCTATCATGAGTCCTGTTATCCATTCAAACCCCATAGTCTCGCCGTTGCTCTATTCATTCCCAGGGCGGGGAAATGACGACATCGGGAAAGCCTGGTCGCATAACATCTCGCATTGCGCATTCCTCGCTTGACGTACTCTGAGAAAATGCACACAAACAGCACGGGAAGTATCAGGTTGCACTTTGAAATTCCTGTTCCTACCGTCATGTGCCCTTAAACTCGCCATTACAAAAACATGGGTGGAGGGGAAGGCAACAGGTGACAGGACGAGTAGACGGGGGAACGGAGACAGAAGGAGGCTGTTCGGGTGGGTGGGGTGGAGATGGAGTGGATGGGGTGGAGATGGAGTGGATGGGGTGGAGTTGGAGAGGGTGAATGGCGGTGTGTGGGAGTCAGGTGGGAATGTGGGATGTGGGGAGCGGGGTTGGGGTGAGGGGGTCGGGTGGGGCTGTGGGAGTGAATGGAGAATGAAATAGGGAAGCACAGGGATTCAGGTGAAGGGGTCCATTCGATAGAGGGAGAGCAGGAGGAGGAGGGCGAGAGGATGAAGACGGAGACATGGGGGCAGGTGAGGGCACGAGGCAGGACAGGTGAGGGCACTAGGCAGACAACGGCCTCATTGCTTAGATAAGCAGAGGCGGGAAGCGGAGTGTACACATAGTGGGTGGATTGCTGCCCGGTGGTGGTTACTGCGAAGTATCTCGTCATGCCTCAGTGCCAGTGTAAAGTGCCGTGCCAAAAGCTTTTCCTCTGTGAAGCTTCAGTAAACTACTGTGCTGTGCTCAGATTGTGCCCGGCTGCTACACAGGCAAGATAGGGTCCTGCAGCATTTGCCCTGCAGTCTGCACCCGGAATACGCTGCAATATTCATGCGTTAAAGCTGATTGTTCTCCACATTAAGGTTGAGTGAATTATTGAGAGTTTCTGCCTGCTACTACTGTAAGTGCCGGCGACAGCAAACTCTGCATCTGCACACGAAAAAACATCGATCAAGGCAAGCCGTGGTCAGGGGTGATCGACAGATAGTATTTGAACAGAAGCCGTAACCCCTGCACATATCTCGGCTCCAGCAAGGCGTGACGAGACGACTCGACTACTCGCAAAAATGATGTTCTAAGGCGCCTCAGTGATTTTACGCTGTGTCTATTTGGCACGGAGCAGAGCAAACCACAAGTCGACACGGACTGCTACAGGAGTACGCTGACTGGCAGATGACGCCTCAAGAAGCGCATCTCCTTTTGTCCTGCCCAGTGTGTCTTCCCGGGGCCAGACTTAGCAGGGGATTGGGAGTGAGAGGAGGGAGAGGGGGGGGGGGGGGGAGGGGGGAGGGGGGAGGGGGGAGGAGGGAGGGAGAGTGCGAAGCAGACAAAGAGGCAAGGGTTGTCGAGTTTATCTGGGCTTGAGTCGTGGTTTCGTATCCCGACCTGATGCATTCCATCGCTTGAACGGAGTGTAGAGGTAGAGAGGCCTCAGAATTGTGTGCATGCATTTGCGTGCATTGTCAAAATGATCAAGCGCGCGCACATATACAGAGAATTTTTTTGTGTGAATCGTGATATGAAGAAAAACCGAGATTCGCCTATATCCGTTAAGCATCATGAGAAGTAAAACAAAAACACACATCAACACACACACACAAACTATTGTGATTAATTCCCAATTCAGCATTTGTCGTGTACGCGAGTTAATGACTGAGAGGTTATGTGCGCGTGTCACTTCCTTTCACTACAGCATTGAACATGTGTTTTTACGAACACAATCGTCGTCTTCCATTGTAGTGCCACGATTCAGGTTCAAAAGAGCAGGAAGGGTGGAGGTGGGCGGGGGTGGAGTTGGGGGTGGGGGGTGGGGAGGAGGGCGTAGGCGGGAGAGGGCGTACGTAAGTCTCCACTCCCAGGGAGAAAAACCAGACAAGCAACATGGTGGCTGCTGTCAAAAACCTCCCGTCATCACGCCCTCTGTGGTCCAGTCACTCTCACAATGGTCGTCCTGCCGAGGATCCCCCGAGCCTCGCACCGACCCTGCCTTTCATTGCACCTTCTCCTTCCAACCCCTCCTCCCCCCTTCCTCTCTTTCACCTCCTTACCCCTCCCCTCCCACTCCCCATCGTCCATTACCGCTGTCAGGCCTGCGGGGAAAGGGCGTCGTGCAGTGTAACTGGTCCACGCCACCACATCAGAGAAGTTGGTGGTGACAAAAATCGTGTATAGCTTACGAAATTCTTGCAACGAGGTACAAATCTTCGGGGAAGGGGTGGATGGGTGGATGGATGGATGGGTGGGTGGGTGGGGACCATACTGGCTACCGACAGACCATCCGATTTGGCAGGCAGACAAACACAGCCTGTCGCAAAACACGCAGAGCAGATTTTTACCACAAAAGAAAGATGCAGGTTATTGTATAGATAAGCAGATAGGCAAGGTAGAATCTTCTAATTAATTTAAGTTCAGATATATACATAAGAGTAAGGGCACTGAAGGGAGAGAAGTACCCACAAGTAGCACTACACTATTAGCTTGGAATAGTGTTGAAACACTCTGCATGCTGTTCCATCAAAGCAAAGCATCTATGACAACCTTCTCACACACTTCCATCTGCGCTACACAGTCTTCATGCTTTATACGGCGCTATACGTAACCACTGGCAGGACGTCAAAACCGATATGCCCCACTGATTCATTCAGAGCTCTCCTTTATATACAGTATAACAATCCACTTACAAGCCGGCGCTCCACCCGGGGTAGATGTACTCACACAGCTCCCCTGGGCAGGTTGAGAAGAAGGGATACAGAGACTTGGAGGTCAACTGTGTTTGCAGGGCAGTAGCACTGGGACAGGCGCTCCACTCCATCATCTTCAGATAGCCTCTGTGACGCACGGTTCTTGTCCCGTCACTTCCCGTGCTGGGTCCTCTCTTGCGTGGAAGCACTCTCAGCTTCGGGTAACGAGACTCTCTCTCTCTCTCTCTCTCTCTCTCTCTCTCTCTCTCTCTCTCTCTCTCTCTCTCTCTCTCTCTCTCTCTCCTTGTCAATAGAGCTCGAGAAGGAAAAAATCTTGTTCATAATGTATTATCTCTGGTAATTGATAACTGGATCGATTGCATGAAGTACAAACTTCGTGTCATTGTCAACGTGTCTGGATTGCCCGGGGAAATGCGTTGTCAGGATTTCTTGCTCTTTGAGAGTGAGCTGCTAGTTCTCTACAGTGAATGGAAGGATTTCGCAGCGCTCAATGAAGGACAGTCTCTGTTCTTAGCTGGGTCAATAGGATTAGTTTCGCGGTGACTACTTGTGTGCCAAATCGGATGCCCGCCAGCACTGCAGCTCAGGCAGTCAATACCAAAGTTCAAAGATGAAGAAAAGTCGACTAAAGAGAGAAAAGGTACTATGAGCAAATGCCACTGATTGATCTTTCGCCTCCAGAACCAAGAAAAGCAAACCATATTAAATTATTAAGTCTAGTTATCAGTAGGTCCAATATATTATTGTTTCAAAGGGAAGTAGGACAATTTACCTGTGAGGATACAGGTAAGCAAATCTATTGACAAAACAATCATTCGCTCTTTTTTAATAAAGCGTCGACCTATCCCCGTACTAATTCTGCATACACTATTTGCAGACATGTCCATGCATGTAAGTGAATCAAAGGAAAGCGTATAGCACCAAGTACTTTCTGTACGACCCGTGCTGTCTGTTCGTCAACAGTGGTCGACAAAATTGCGCCTGCTCAGCGACTGCTGCCTGGTGACGCTACATACGTACGTGCGTCAGTCTTGTCATGCCCTCACTTCTTTCATGCCGTCTACCAGCACTCCCCCAAGTCACACCCCAACCGCACCCGCCACGAGTCCCTGGCATGTATGGGTAGATAGAGCGAAGGCACGTCTTCGGCTACCCAACCCCACACTCTTTCAGTTGTTCGTGCAGCCCCCCAGGCACCACCCAATTGGCTCCTAACGGCATGACAATGTAGTTAAGGCATGTTTCTGGCAGGCAAGCCCACTCTCACCCAAGTACCCGCACCAGCATTCCCTCCAGGTAGCGGCTATGCTGCCAGACCGGGTAGGCGGGCTGGCTGGTTCCAGTGAGCACTGGCGTCAAGTAAGCACCTCCCGGGAAGGACTTCCCCCACGACCGTGTTTGGGCAGGAGCGCCCGCCTCTGGCTTTCTCCACGCGCTAATCTGCGTTCACAAACCGCCGTGGCCCACGTACGCTGCGAGTCTCTCTCCACTCGTAAGTAATAACACACAAGCAGACTCGCGGCGCTCCACTAGGGGAGAGCTGAAGGAACAATGCCTGTGCATTCTCCGTCCGTCGCCATCTTGGCTGGCTGGTTACTCGGCGGATGCGGCGGCGGCGGGTGGCAGCACGCGACAATCGTGCTCATCGAGGCGGCGACGCTGTCTCGTGCATGTGTGACATGCGTGACGATGTGGTTTACTTCACACCTGATGCACTGCAGGCGAATCGCGTGGAATTGAATTGAGTGCGGGCCACAGAGTAAACGTTATGGTTATTGTGGACCATTTCCCTCCAGCAAAGCACACGTACTTCAAACAGAAACATTCCGATGGAAAAACATGCAAGCAGTTGGTAGTGGATTCCCAATATGTGAGGAGAAAACAGGGACTTAATGACTCTTTAATTATACAATGAAAGCGGGCACAACAAATGTTCCTGTCCTATTCAAACATCGAACAAGCTTACGCCCTCAAATGATGATGAAACTGTTTGCACAACTCTCTACACATCGCATTCATGTCAGTTCATTATCCTTTCCCTGATTATCTAGTTGTCGATTCCCCTGAATATCTATTTGTCGATCAAAAGCTAAATCAAAACATACAGTTATTCACAAGTAAATGCGTCGCGTGCAATTTCACAAATTCCGATGTATCTACACCACTCTTAGCATGAATTCCGGAACAAAAACAAGCAAACAAAAAAATCACACCCACATCGCAACAAACATGGATGCCAGAGACAGCGGACATGCAAATTTCGCTGAGCAAGGCACAGGTTCCAGGTACGAAAGCAAATTGCCTGAAGAGGTGTGCACCCTGGCGAGAGAAAATCTGGCCAGAGCCAAATCGCCAGTCACTTTGACCTTAAACCTGGCGAGCAACACGTGCCTTCTTTATTCATCGTGCATGTCGGTCAGAGTGTGCGGCTGCTGTGCAGAGAGGTGGCCTGACGAGGAGGTGACGGTGTGCGGCTGCTATGCAGAGAGGTGGCCTGACGAGGAGGTGACGGTGTGCGGCTGCTATGCAGAGAGGTGGCCTGACGGGGAGGTCAGGGTGTGCGGCTGCTATGCAGAGAGGTGGCCTGACGGGGAGGTCAGGGTGTGCGGCTGCTATGCAGAGAGGTGGCCTGACGGGGAGGTCAGGGTGTGCGACTGCTATGCAGAGAGGTGGCCTGACGGGGAGGTCAGGGTGTGCGGCTGCTATGCAGAGAGGTGGCCTGACGGGGAGGTCAGGGTGTGCGGCTGCTATGCAGAGAGGTGGCCTGACGGGGAGGTCGGGGTGTGCGGCTGCTGTGCAGAGAGGTGGCCTGAAGGGGAGGTCAGGGTGTGCGGCTGCTGTGCAGAGAGGTGGCCTGACGGGGAGGTCAGGGTGTGCGGCTGCTGTGCAGAGAGGTGGCCTGACGGAGAGGTCAGGGTGTGCGGCTGCTATGCAGAGAGGTGGCCTGACGGGGAGGTCAGGGTGTGCGGCTGCTATGCAGAGAGGTGGCCTGACGGGGAGGTCAGGGTATGCGGCTGCTATGCAGAGAGGTGGCCTGACGGGGAGGTCAGGGTGTGCAGCTGCTGTGCAGAGAGGTGGCTGACGGGGAGGTCAGGGTGTGCGCCTGCTGTGCAGAGAGGTGGCCTGACGGGGAGGTCAGGGTGTGCGGCTGCTGTGCAGAGAGGTGGCCTGACGGAGAGGTCAGGGTGTGCGGCTGCTATGCAGAGAGGTGGCCTGACGGGGAGGTCAGGGTATGCGGCTGCTGTGCAGAGAGGTGGCCTGACGGGGAGGTCAGGGTGTGCGACTGCTATGCAGAGAGGTGGCCTGACGGAGAGGTCAGGGTGTGCGGCTGCTATGCAGAGAGGTGGCCTGACGGGGAGGTCAGGGTGCGCGGCTGCTGTGCAGAGGTGGCCTGACGGAGAGGTCAGGGTGTGCACCTGCTATGCAGAGAGGTGGCCTGACGGGGAGGTCAGGGTGTGCGGCTGCTATGCAGAGAGGTGGCCTGACGGGGAGGTCGGGGTGTGCGGCCGCTATGCAGAGAGGTGGCCTGACGGAGAGGTCAGGGTGTGCACCTGCTATGCAGAGAGGTGGCCTGACGGGGAGGTCAGGGTGTGCGGCTGCTATGCAGAGAGGTGGCCTGACGGGGAGGTCAGGGTGTGCGGCTGCTATGCAGAGAGGTGGCCTGACGGGGAGGTCAGGGTGTGCGGCTGCTATGCAGAGAGGTGGCCTGACGGGGAGGTGACGGTGTGCGGCAGGTATGCAGAGAGAGGGCCTGACGAGGAGGTGACGGATGGACGTGTCAAGCGCACCAAGTTTCGCCCTCCGGAACTGCCGATGGCAACAGCAGTGGGTTGATTCGAGGTCTTGGGCTCTGGTCAGCATACTAGTGCAGCGATGTGTTTAAAGTTAGCTCGTCTGACCGCGAAACTAATGATGAAGAAGAAAACAATCCCAGAGCAATTGATCTGACATCTTGGCGGTAAGTAAATTAATCTGGAATTAAACGCTGTTCGACGTACAAACTCCAGCGATGCTGCACCGGTGCGAGTGTGTTACGACCTGATAATGAGTGTCGAGGACAGATAGAGACTGGTGTTTTGACAAAACTAAATTTAATAGTTGTTTTTGTTGTTACCCTGCCGACTCTTTTTTCCCCTTGTTGACTGTAAACTTTTTTTTCATCATGCAAAAACAAAAGAAAAGAAAGAAAATGACAGTGAACAACGAATTGTGTGCTGTCTCATCTTCTCTGCCCTATAACCAATCGTGGAATCCATTATTAATGTTTATAAAAAGCGTTTGCAGTGAAAGAAAGTTTGGTTTATGTTCAGTCTGGCCTCTTCAAAAAAGAAAAAAAAAGACAGAAAAAGTTCAGGCCAACCTACCGACCCCCCTTTTTGTTTTTCCATGTTACCTTCACCATTACTTTTTTTGCCTTATTAAAGAAAACGTCATGGCACCAGGATCGATAATTATTTATCTCGTAAGGAGAACAGATACCATTCGACTTACAAGCCCACCGTAGTGCAGGTCAGACGGATGGACGGACGTGATAAAACAGCACTTTATCAATGTCTTAAAGATAGAATATAAGAGAAGCATGCAGTTGAAGCCAAGGTAATAATAAAATACCCAAAAGAGGATGCAACAAGCACACCTTGGTTTGGTATAAGCAGAGAGTTTCAGCCGGTGATTTAACTATTTATAGACATGAGTAGAATGAATGTTATTGGCAGTTGGTTCAATAAAATCTCAAAGAGAAACAGAAGAACGGGCGAGAATATTCAGGGAAAATATCAAGGAAAGGCAGACTGAAGAGGCAGACAGTGGAACTGAGGGGATGACGTGCACAGGTGCAGAGAGAAAGAGAAGGTGTGGTCTGTGCATGCACAGAGAGGAATGTCCACCAGTCCGGGAACATTTCCCAACCAGTCACGGAATGGGGTCACTCAGAATCACCGTGGTGAGACATGCAGGAGTAGAGAGAAAGAGGGCAGCAACAGAGACAGGGCAGGAAAGAAACGGTCCTTTGTCAACAGGCAACGGAGAACCGCGGGAGTTCTGGGACAATGGCGACCTTGTCCCACCACAAAGCTGAAGCATCTCAGGTATCCCAGTTTGGTGTGACCCCTTTCTGCCTATCTCGACCGACCGGAGACCTCATCAAACGTTAATTCCTCCTTGGGGCTTTCTGTTGTCAAACGTTTTCATCAGGAAGAGCTATTATCAGCACATCTATTGCCATTTCTTGACAGCTAAATCGCTCCGCTTCGTTCCCTTTGGGTCATTATGGGAAATAAAAAGCCAATTTAAGTTTTCCTTTGGGATACAAATATTCTGAAGATGAGTAGGTCCCCCCCCCCCCCCCGGAAGCTCTAATTAGTGGTCTAGGATTTTCTGTGCTCCTAAAATATTGGGCGAACAGACTTTCAATCCGCGTTGAAAATCCAGTGGAGTAAATGATGTTTCATGTTGTAGGTGACACGCTATATTGTGGTAAATTGGGGGGAGGGGGGAGGGGGGAGGGGGGAGGGGAGAGGGGGAGGGGGGGGCATTAGAGCGTATAATTAATGTGATCAGATGAAATATTGCAACCCTATCAGTGATAGCAGTCTGTTATCGGAAGAACACCCCCAAGAAAAAAAAATTAAAAAAAAATAAATTAAAATGGCGCACCAGCAGATTTCGATTTAGAAGTAACTCGGGTGATGACGCAATCCTGGGCAAGTGCGGAATACGTGGAACGGTTATCAATCCCATGGAGCGAACGTTTCGACTGCTAGGTGCCAAGAAAAGATCAATAAAAAACGTGGGTGGCACTTCGCTGATGGATTTCTGAAGAACGTACCATCGACCAGGCTGGAAGTTGCTAGACTGGGCTGCTAATTGCCATAAACAGTGCGGGCACTCCAAATCGATGGCGTTCTTTGTTCCGCAAGCTGCGCGGGGAGTCCACGCCGTTGGTCGAGGCATTTCCTCTGCAATGGTCCTTGAGAAGCGTACTCCCTGGCTTCCTTTTTTACAACCCGCTTATTTATAGAAATGTTAGATATATATTTGTGAAAGCACTTGTTTCCTACGGCACAGTAAACGTTGAAACACATCTTTCATCTCTGTCAAAGTTCGTGCGAAAGGGACAACAACAGAAGACCTGGGGCTTTGTGGCGGAGTGGTTAGCGCGTTTGCCCTGCAGTATTTTGGGGCTAGTCGGTCCGGCGTTCGAAACTGCGTGGATCCCAGAGCTGCAACCTTGAGCAAGGTGATTCACTCACATTGCTCCTCGCCACCCAGGAGTAAAACCGGGTACCTGTGAGGGCAGTGAGTACACATATAGTGCGATTAACCCTTTTATGCGACCGTGAACCAGCATTAGGTCGGAATACTCCCCAGGGAGTGAAGCTGGGGCTAATACCTGGCTGTGTGAGTCTTGTCTGTCACTGTGTTTGTTGTCAGGCGCCAGTGAAGGATTGATCAAGCTGCCCAGCGATCAGGGGGGAAAGCGTAAAACGTTTTGAGACCCAGACATTGGTGACAAGTCGCTATATAAAAACCACACCTTTACCTCTATCGTAACCAACCATGCAGATCACTCCTTTGTCAACCCACTGTGGAAAATGTAAAACGCCTTTCATGGTGAATAGTGACCCTATCCAGTCTCAAAAATAGGAGAAAATACGTGCTACTTTTTAAAATTCGAATCTAGTATTATTTTAGATACATGCACGAATGCTTTCCTGAGGCTGCATTTCATTTCTTAGATTTCATTTTGATCTCCAACGACTGCGCACGGTTAGGACTGAATGCATTTTTCGAGGCAGACCGGACGTAGAATGTCCGGTCTAGCAGAATGCCTGTCTGGAAGTAACGCTGGCATTGCTTCTGTTGGTGAACATTACAATAGAAACCCTTCTCAGTAATCATCGATCACGGATTGCGGCGCTTGGTGCTGACGCAACGACAAGAATGGCAAACAGTTTGGTGACGCTCTCCATTATGACCATGAAGGCCTTGTACTAATGGTAGAGGGTGATCGATTTTCTCTAAGCGACCATTCTTTGTTTTCTCTCCTCGGGCATTGCACCTATATCTGCATATCTTTTTTTGGTGTTTACACACACAAACACTTCCCATACCATTCCACCCTGCCAAAGCGACCCCCCAGTGGGCACACACGTGCTGGGGAGGTTCTTTGGGAGAGCTGGTCCCGGTAGGAAGGCGGACTGTACCCGGTGTCCCATGGGAGGGTTGTTCCGTCTTCCTCCCTTCCCCACGTCCTCCTTCCGTCTCACCTCTTCCCCCTCACACGTCTTCGTGTGTGCCTCGCAGGCATCCGCGGTCCCGTTGCCGCATCGCCTGGTTTGTTCCCCAAACACCCGGGCCTCTGGCCAAACAAGGCCGATCCAATGGCGGGATATCAGAACAATTAAACAGAATTCGCCGTCAGCACCAAGAATTCGCCACGGCGAAAAACGCGGCGGTAAACGAAAAGAGGACCCAGGAAGCCAGAGGGCAAGGGGTTTGGGGTCTCTGGAGAGAGGGAAACGGGAGAGGGAAGCGAGAGAGGAAGGTGGAGGAGATGTTTAGCCGGGGACCCCAAAGACGGGGTCATTGGGCAAGGGTTCGCCGCAGAGGTCCGGGCAAACTGTTGGGTCGATTTCTTCAACTTCCTACCGGTACATCGCACTGAGAAGCCTTCGCCGCGCTGGCGCCACGTTTGTCGTACGCTGTATACGGCCTGATGAAGGGGCATGTTTTTGTGGTCGATTTTCCCGAGCTAACAGACCGCTTTGTGCGGGGAAGGAGTTTTGGTACAGGTTCTGTCAACATCCAAACAGATTACGAGGAAAAGATCTTTGGGTGCAAGGATCAGGTTAATGAAGGTGTTGCTTGAAAAGTACTGCGTATGAACTT
>JAWQFJ010014671.1:0-5000 GCA_034096865.1 Theodoxus fluviatilis | reverse complement strand
CCACACAGAGACAGCCAAGACTGGGGAACAGCCAGCCTGTCCCATGGCCAGACAGCCATGAGAGGATGAGCTCGGACCTCAAAGGCGATGCCGGGGGTCGGGTCTTCCTCCCCTCCCCCCAGCCCCAGTTTGCTCTGAGGGTCACCAGAGGATTATTGTCTGTGGCAAAACCAACAGTTCTAAGACGAGCGACTCTTTGTCAAGTTCGGCCCTTGCATTCGCGGTGGACGCCTCATTGAGATGCCCCCTTTGTATACCAGGCGCCTTGCCATGATACGGAACATGCCGACTGAAGCGAGGGTAGTGCAACGAGCTTAAAAGAGATGACTGAACAGAAGCCCTTTTCATTGACTGGGATTAAACATTTGAGGAAAGACGTGATGAAAAGAACTGCAGTACACATGCATTCCATAAAAATTACTATGACTCATTTTCAAGAGCGTAAAAGAAAGTGAAAGAGGAGGAAGAGAAGGAGGAAACTTTAGGACAACTTGCATTTAAGTTCCTGGCCTTGAAGATTAACACAGGAAACTATTTCACGTGTAATTTTGAAATGAGCAGGAAGCAAGCAAGATAAAAGCTAGAGAGGCAAAATAATTACTATGCCCGAGGGTTAGGCAAATACTCAAGCAACACGGCCTACTGGAGAAATACGTGGTCTATTTCTTCATCTGACTCAAGCACTCACGTTATGTACCCCGCCCCACATATAAACTAAAGCAAACTATCTGGGGACACTTTCCTCAAAGATATAGAAATTACGTCAACCGAATTGTGAAACGATCTGGACGTCTTATCTATGAAATGGCTGTAAATGAAATATTCTCCAGGCTAAACTGGTTTTGTATTGAACATGAATGTTTGTTTCAAAGGGCCATACCTTAACATTGCAATTTCCATTTTACCTCTAAGAAATAATGTTCTCAGGTTTAAGCTATAAACTTCTCCGATCTTTCTCAATATCGAATATCCGTCTCCCCATGATCCGCACGAAAGGGTTCCGTAAATCGTTCATTCATTATGCTACAAAGATATGAAACTCTCTACCCGATTCTGTCAAAGATTCATCGAATCTTCAGTCATTTAAAATGCATTTAAAACCCTACCTAAAAACAAAGTTCTGAGAGAAAGAAAGAGAGAGAGAGAGAGAGAGAGAGAGACAGAGAGAGAGAGAGAGTGAGAGAGCGAGAGAGAGACAGAGAGAGATACAGAGATAAAGATACCGAGTAGATAGATAGATAGATAGATAGATAGATAGATAGATAGATAGATAGATAGATAGATAGATAGATAGATAGATAGATAGATAGATAGATAGATAGATAGATAGATAGATAGATAGATAGATAGATAGATAGATAGATAGATAGATAGATAGATAGATAGATAGATACGTAGATAGATAGATAGATAGATAGATAGATAGATAGATAGATAGATAGATAGATAGATAGATAGATAGATAGATAGATAGATAGATAGATAGATAGAAGAATAATTAATTAAGTTTGTAAGATTTCTTAAGATTGGAAAAATTTAGAAATTCATCTCTAAATCTTCCTTTCTCTCTCCAATTAATTCTTTTTCACATTCCCTACTTAAATTTTTTTTCCTCGTGCCACTGCTTTAAATTTTCATTTAAATCCTAGTTTCTAAATATTCTTACCTCTTCTTAATTTTGCTAATTCTCCTCTCTTTATAAATATCTTGTTCTTCCGAAATTAATTAATATTAAAGAGTAATAGAAATTAATAATCTCTTTAATTTCTCTTCTCCTTTTTTCTTTTGAAGCCGCCGGTCTAGACCTTTCTCGGACTCTGTCTGAGAGGAGTATGTATGACACATACAATATTCGTTATGTGTACTTTAAACTAGCTAACTTAGACATTTCCTTTTCTCTACACTAATCCAACTTCTAACCTTCATGTTATTGCTATGTTGTCTCAGATCTGTATTGTACAATACTCACATTGTTGTGCTGTCTAGAAACTCTCCAAGATTTCTATGTACATTCATATATTCTCTCTCCCCTTGATTTCTCTTTTTTTTCTTCTTTAGTCACCCTCCCCCTTGTGTAGATACCTATTTTTACCTGTTACATCTCCTCCTGAATTAGTTTCTGATTTCCCCTCCGTCCTGTATCCGCTCCAGCATATTATTTTGTTTTTTAGTTATTTATTTGTTATTTTATTTTTGATTCTTTTTTTTATTCTTTTGTATCGTTATAAAAATTAGAATAATTTTATATAAATAGTAGTAAGAATGATTATTTTAGGAAATATTTTAGAAAAAAAATTAAGAATAGAATCTTGTCTTGCTATCTTACCTTTTTAAATGATCCAATACTAAATTAGGATTATATTAGGCAATTGTTTGTTTAGAAAGATTTAATTTTCAAGTCTGTTTTAGTTATATGATATTATCGTCAGAACCCTATCGTAGAAAAATCGTTTGCAGATATTAACATTTAAGAAAAGTGTTGTAATTAATACATGTGAAACCTAATATCATTTTAAAAAAATTGTTCTTTACTATTTGTAAGATTCCGTAGAATTCTAACATACGATGTATTTTATTATTGTAGTTATGAGAATTAATTTAGAATAGAAGTACTAATTTTTCCATTATTTCCATTTTGTTTATATCAGAAGAAATTTCTGCAGAAATTTTCTTGTCTCGAAAATTAATACATATCTTTTTAAAAAAAAGTTATTATAAATCTACCACTTTATAAAGTTTAGACAGAGTTAGATTGGCTTGGAAAACCTTTAGGATTATTGATTATGTAGAAATAAACGCGATTAGAGATGAGTTTTAAATTTAATAGAATTTTGGTTATAGACAAAATTGCTAGATTTTTCAGTTACTCCCTATTATAGAAAATAATTTATTTCTCACGTTGTTTAAAATCAAATTTTTATTTAATTTGGATATATGATAGTGAAGTTATATATTAGAAGCAATTTAAATAGAATTTAGGAATTCTTTGTTATCTTCTTACCTACTTCTTAGATACTTTTCATTTTTATTTCTATTTCCCTTAATTAAATAAATCCTTATTCTTATGTTCTCCGATATATAATTTTATTTAATACTTTATTTAGGGATTTTGTTAGAGTAGCAACATTAATATAACTTGATATTGATAATATTACAACTACGAAATTTTATTTAATTTAGAACCATATAATCTTTGTGTTAAATACATGTGTTAATTACACGATTATAAATATTAGACTTTTAGAGAATCATTTTCGATGTAAGTAATGTTAGTACGTGCTCTCTTCCTTTTTCTGGCGTTTTAAGTCTATATAATTTTCTATTCTTCATTAGGTTATAAATAGATGAAAAAACTCCTTTTTTAAAAAAATTTGTAGAATATTGATAAGAGTTTAAGATAATCCGATTGAAGGAATCCCATGCGAATTATAGGAGAATTTTAGCTTTAGTAATGCCTTTAGAAATATTTGTACAGCTAGAATAAAGATTTCCATTTTTTAAATAGAATATTTTAAGTGTTAGTAGATCAATTTATTATAGAATATAGATTTTTTTAGATATGTGCATCTAAGCCATAGAATTTAAAGATTTTATAGGTTAGACGTATAATTATTTAAGATATTTATTACGTGAGAGATTTTATTTAGAAATTTATCCCTTGATGTTTTTATCCTACATGAACATATGTGTCTTTTTATGATTTCTTAATTATTAGAATCCCCACCTGTTTAATACTTAGTACATCGTTAATATTAGCACCCAATGTTTATTCTTTCCCGTGGTCTTTTGTTTTTTTTCTTATATATCTTGTTTTTTAGGTATTTTCCTTTTTTTTTTTTTTTTTTTAGTATAGGTATATTATAGGAAATTTTATATAGAAAATCTTCTCGGTGTCTAAGAGAGTTAGAATAATAGATAGAAATCTATGATTTCTGCATGTGTCTAAAATATACTATCTGTTTACACTCCTTCCGATTGTAATCCTCTAATCGCTACCCAACTACTTTTAGAAATATTGTGAAGAATAGCAATTCTTCTTTGTATTCCCCATCTTCTTTTAGTTTTGTGGCATTCTTCATGTCATCTTAATGTCAATTCTAGCCCTTAATTGTCTCTCTAATATAATTATATTAAGAGTTACGATTTATATAGGAATATATTTAATCTTTTTACACTCCAAATAATTACAAGTTAATTTATGAATGTATAATAATATCCCAAGGATTAATTTATATTGTTTAATACATTTAGAATATAGAAAAATTTTCACACCTCCTTCTCTCTTATTTATCCTCGTAATCGTTATATTATCTACTTTTGTTTTTTTTAGGTTAGATTCAAGCTTTTTTACTAATGGAAGATGATAGAAAATATTCTCTTATAAGTACTTTTTGGCATGTCTATTTTTAATTTTTTTTAATTTCTCTTTAAAGATTTATTAGAAGATAATATAGAAAAATTTTTTAAAAGAACTAATATAGGAACATAGGAATAAATTATAAACAATATACGAAATAAAAAATTAGAGATGTTACATTATTGTTATTTTTTATAATAGATATTGTGTTAGTGCACTTTTTATTTATTAGAACAATCCCCTTGTGAAGATTAGATTTATATTAATTTGTAGGAAAGAAATAATAACAAATTTATAGAATGTCTTTTCTTTACCCAAACGAAGAGCGGAAAAAATATTTTAAGATAATTAGTTAACCATGTAATTTGAAGTTATATTGAGAGATAGATTCTTAATAGAATTAATAAAAAAATAAAATTCGATTGTTATAGAAAAGAAAATCAAATTCAAAAAAAGTTTGTCTACATTATATATTCTAGGATATAGTTAGTCTAAAGATACGAAGGATGGAAAGAGAAATAATTTAGAATGAAAAATAGAATTAAATTTAGTCATAGATAGATATTTTAGGATTAAGAAATTAATGATAGACGAAAAGTTTAGGAAATACTTTTGTGTTCTTTTAGACGAAATAAATTCTCTT
>JAWQFJ010014668.1:15000-17161 GCA_034096865.1 Theodoxus fluviatilis | reverse complement strand
ACCTCCAGTAAACCTGGACGGATAAAGCTGTGAGAACCTCCAGTAAACCTGGAGGGATAAGTTCCTTACGACCTGGGGCGGGTTTCAAAATGCGAAGATCTCGGTAGATCTACGTAGATCTCGCCGAATGGGCAGTTTCATTCTTTGCTTGCTATCGAGCCAATCGTAGACGAGCGTAGATTGAGCGAGGCAGCTTGAGAGGTGCCTAGCTTTTAAGATTCGAGACAAAAGTTCGTCGTGGGTGCGTTGACCTGCATTCGATGTGTAAACTGTAGGAGGTTTCACGATCTATTAATGCATTCAACATACACCTTTGATAAATTAATGCTGTGCATGGCTTCTATTTTCTTTGGATGGGTTGCTAGTATCTCGAAATAGAGCGTTTTCTGAATGAACCGGCAACACGTCGGCCATTGAAATGTGGCCAGTTCACCTCTTGTCGTGACGTCTACGCATGCGCATTACTTCGTCACGTTGGGTAGTTTCTTTTTTAGCTAGCTCTTACTGCGAAGCAAGATCTTGCGATTAAGATCGACTACCTATTTTGAAACCCGCCCCTGATGTAAGTCTTGCTCCCATAAACCTGTCTGCAGTATTCGGTCGACTTCACGGCAGTCTGCCTCACTCCTGCCCGCTTCCGGTGTTCTGTATTCTTACCATTAGCGTGGCTGAGCCTGGTGACTATATTCACTGAATGTATTCTTACTCCAGTCTTCTGCCTTTGTTCACTCAGCTTTCTTCAGCTTATTTGCAGTGTACAGGCAGCCTCAATCATTTCAACTCCAGCGCTCAGCCGCCTGACTTTAGTCTGTAGTCAGTATTGGGACAGCTCGACTCCAGTCTGTAGTCAGTATTGGGACAGCTCGACTCCAGTCTGTAGTCAGTATTGGGACAGCTCGACTCCAGTCTGTAGTCAGTATTGGGACAGCTCGACTCCAGTCTGTAGTCAGTATTGGGACAGCTCGACTCCAGTCTGTAGTCAGTATTGGGACAGCTCGACTCCAGTCTATAGTCAGTATTGGGACAGCTCGACTCCAGTCTGTAGTCAGTATTGGGACAGCTCGACTCCAGTCTGTAGTCAGTATTGGGACAGCTCGACTCCAGTCTGTAGTCAGTATTGGGACAGCTCGACTCCAGTCTGTAGTCAGTATTGGGGCAGCTCGACTCCAGTCTGTAGTCAGTATTGGGACAGCTCGACTCCAGTCTGTAGTCAGTATTGGGACAGCTCGACTCCAGTCTGTAGTCAGTATTGGGACAGCTCGACTCCAGTCTGTAGTCAGTATTGGGACAGCTCGACTCCAGTCTGTAGTCAGTATTGGGGCAGCTCGACTCCAGTCTGTAGTCAGTATTGGGACAGCTCGATCGACTCCAGTCTGTAGTCAGTATTGGTACAGCTCGACTCCAGTCTGAAGTCAGTATTGGGACAGCTCGATCGACTCCAGTCTGTAGTCAGTATTGGTACAGCTCGACTCCAGTCTGTAGTCAGTATTGGGACAGCTCGACTCCAGTCTGTAGTCAGTATTGGGACAGCTCGACTCCAGTCTGTAGTCAGTATTGGGACAGCTCGACTCCAGTCTGTAGTCAGTATTGGGACAGCTCGACTCCAGTCTGTAGTCAGTATTGGTACAGCTCGACTCCAGTCTGTAGTCAGTATTGGGACAGCTCGATCGACTCCAGTCTGTAGTCAGTATTGGGACAGCTCGACTCCAGTCTGTCGTCAGTATTGGTACAGCTCGACTCCAGTCTGTAGTCAGAATTGGGACAGCTCGACTCCAGTCTGTAGTCAGTATTGGGACAGCTCGACTCCAGTCTGTAGTCAGTATTGGTACAGCTCGACTCCAGTCTGTCGTCAGTATTGGTACAGCTCGACTCCAGTCTGAAGTCAGTATTGGGACAGCTCGACTGCAGTCTGTAGTCAGTATTGGGACAGCTCGACTCCAGTCTGTAGTCAGTATTGGTACAGCTCGACTCCAGTCTGAAGTCAGTATTGGGACAGCTCGACTGCAGTCTGTAGTCAGTATTGGGACAGCTCGACTCCAGTCTGTAGTCAGTATTGGGACAGCTCGACTCCAGTCTGTAGTCAGAATTGGAGCAGCTCGACTCCAGTGTGTCGTCAGTATTGGGGCAGCTCGACTCCAGTCTGTAGTCAGTATTGGGACAG